>DWIY01000607.1:0-12404 GCA_018248615.1 Erynnis brizo brizo
AACCAGTGTTTTAAATTTTTTTAGTATGTAGATTGCCCTAAAATTATTAAATCGACGATTCATTGATACTGTCGTCACGCCTATTGTGAGAGATATGTCGGATACTTTATTTTGCAATTTCAACTTGAGCCCTCGAGTAAGACGCTGAATTCGTGAAGTCGTTGACTCGCTACTAATTACAAGCAATGCTCGCTAGCAGCCAACGATGAAACAATAGCCGTTGCATCGAGCGAACGCAGTGTCCGGATTGCTATCGATGTGTGTTACCCGTGTACGTGTAACGTACGTGTAAAGTTATAAATGTGTGCGGTATCGGATTTTGCGTTGTATATTGGTCGGTGTTTATGTAGTGTCGCCTGTTGATGTTTGCTCGCCGCAGTAGCGAGCCTCTATTTACTAGCGGTCAGAGGTACCATTGGTTTATTTATCCTGCGGTAACACGGCTCTGGCTGTAATATTGTCAGTTAGTTTATGAGTAATGTCCGAAATTAACCGGTTGTAATCTGAATCCGATGATGATGATGAAATCGATTCATAATAATCATGGATCGAGATTGTTCTGTTTAGTTGATACTCAAAAATACTCCTTAATTTCTTTGAAAAAACAAATGTTGCCTAGCAACCCAATGACATCGAGGCGATCCATTATAACCCAATTTTTTTAACTGTGCGCCACGACCTGTGAACGTCGTCAGGTTAGTCACTGTTGTTCTTTTGTGTAAAAGTTTATTTTGTTACTACTGTTTTGGACTTTTGTTTGAGAGGTTAAGCCACGCGACTTTGCCGCGGTGAGCCGGCGCCAGCTGTTGTCGCTGATGCTCACCAGCATATCAGCAGATCAGCTACCAAGTCCAAAAACATGCAAATATTTTGACGTTGACAGGCGCACAGTTAAAAATATTGGATTATAATTAGAAATTTCAAAGTGTATTTTTTTAAACAAAATATCGTCTACACAGTGCCAACTTCACATTTATTTGATTCACAATTTTCTGACCACTTAATAAGCCTTAACGAGGACAGTAGAATAAGGAAACCAAAAGCAATAAATAGGATTGAGGAAAAATTTGTTTTAAGTTTTTGCTTAAGCTCGACGGAACTTGAATTTTCGTTTTGCTTTATAATTGGAGTCTCGGCGCTGACGGCTAACAAACCGAAAGCCTTTATACATTTTAAATTTGATATTGTAGAGAAAGTTATCTCACAAAAAATGTCACTGTAACTGTAGGTGGCTGTAACGTTTTCTACGAGTATGTCCCATGGGTCTCACCCTACAACTGGACAAGCTTAGAGCAAAAGGTACCTACTCTACCAGATTTTTTGTGACTCTACCACATTCACTTATATTGTAGAACTAGTATTTTTTTTTTATATTTCAAAATACTTACCAAGCAAACATTCAGCCGGGTCATCTGATAGTATGTGATCACCGTCGCCTATTGACAAAGACCAGTCTTCTTTAAAGTCGCTTTAAAGGAGAACGTTTTTAAGCCCTTTTTGAGGAACCCCATAACATCCTAGTCCTCTGAAATTATCTAAAGATCGAAAATGCCTCATACTATTTTTGTATCAACCATTCTACTAAATAAGGAATAACAATATCGAGAATAAGGTTTATTTCAGTCACCGTTATGTTACCGCCTAAACTAATATGACGTAACATGTCTCCGCCATATTATCCTCACGGGATATTTATATTGAATAATAACATATTCGGGGCTCAGCAAATTTCATCATCCTAACATGGATAACTAGTGATAGTGACGACCTTTAACCCACCCGGCAGCTCATCCGGCCTTTAGGGATACCCATTTCGTATATTAACAACTCCCGTTTATATTATACCCTTTGACCGGTGGGAATAGCAATAAATTAAAAAAGTTTCAGCGCTGATCTCAACCTGAAAAGGCGAACACGCGTTGCTTCGCAGAGAGGGTTATCAGATTTTTTAATAATGGCTACACAAGGCCGGACAACTTTGATGGACAGTTTGTATTTATCACGGAAAAAATGTGACGCAGGGGTGCCGTCAGAATGTGTGGACGCAATTTTTTGTATATTTTTTTGTATAGGTGGTCTCTGCAGCCCATGAAAAATCACATCTGAACTCAAATAGAAAAAACTGTTCCTGAGAACCAAACTGATCACCATCTCGGATCTGAAAAGATCGACGATTTCTTGTTGCAGGCGTCAACATTGAACTGAAACCGTTCTAAGCAATAAATGATAAATTTTAATAGGGAAATAGTTTATAGAACTCCATTGCATCAGATATGACTCCGATATAATCGCATTTTCCAAATAATTGAATAGTTAACAATCCTGAGTCACATTACCATTTTCCGTTAGAGTCAATAACTTTACTCGTCTAATTTGCAAAATCTAGTTCGATCTGGCTAGCACTGACGTTCAAATAATACTGTCACAAAGTATTACTGCGGCCGCGGTAACGGCAGAGGAGCTAATCCGCAGTGATCCCGCGTGAGCACGGAGACCTATTCCCAAACATTTATCATCCGCTCTTCAAGCTTTCTCTTTATTGCTTCTTTGAACTGCTAAGTTTGTCATGTTTAACCTTGGTAATTTCAAAGCCTTTTATCATTGCCCTGAATACTAGCAAATTATAATAGCATAGCAACGGTTTGACTAATCTGGCTGAGTATCATATGTGTAATTTAAACTAAGCACCAGTAAAACAGGAGATTGCTTCAAAAAATTATGTAAATACCTAGTGTTTCACTAGGTACTAGTGAAAAATTCTAAGGTTTGACGGTGCAATAATTTTCAATCACTCGTTACTTAAAAAAAACGGGTTGCACTCCAGGAGTGCCGGCAGAAGTGAAATCTTACATAACGTTGTGCATTTTTGAATATTTTGGAATGGTTAGGGAATAATTGCTTTATTATCAGTATAAAAATACTATCATTTATGTGTCACTTTTTTCATTAATAAATGCACTTTGTTAAATTTCCATATTTTAAACACTCTCCCTCTGTCTTACGAATTTTCGATCAGGTCACGTGTCCTGAGTTTAAAATATTTTTTACCCATCCCAAAACAAGTGCACAACGCCGCTAAAGAAGTTTTCACTTCAAAAAATACCACAAAGCACTAAACTGGCCCCGGCAACGGCAGAGGAGCTAATCTGCAATGCTCTTGTTTGAGCACGGATAACTATTCCAAAACATTTATCACCCGCCCTTTCTTTCTCTTACATTACCAAAATGTACGTAATTGAAATTAGCCATAAAGCCATCAAAATGGTAGTTTAGCTTCTTGTAACTACCGATATAATTTTAATTACTGTAATTATTGTAATCAACGGCTTTAAAAGGCGACTTTGAAGGCCAGGTCTTAGCGCTGTAAATTATCACTTCAGGCACTTAGATATTATAAAGAAGGTCTAATTTATTCACAATAGTTTGAAAGGCATCTAGTTATAGTCAGCTTTGCTTCTTTGCAAGAAACCTATTCGGGAGTTGAGTCTGCGTGCAAAGTCTGTCCATTTCCATTTCTAAAAACTGAAGGAGTTTCCGTTCTCTTGGATACGTACTCACATTGCAAATGCAATGGAGACCGCGGGCAGAGAGTACTTCAGTTAAAAGCTCTTTAGCTGACGTAACGGCTATTATTTCTTTAACCCACATAACAAAAGTGATGCAGCGGTTACAAAAATAACTGGTAAACCACTGGGCATCTTCTTCGGCTTTAGCAATAGGTATGTGTTTGTTACATTTTTTCAAAAAATTGTAGGTTGTTACTATAGAACTATAATAGCTCGTCCGAGGAGGTAATTAAGACAAGATAATAACAACTACCGCCATCTTTTCAACCTGCTATAAATCAACGTGTGCCATAAATTAAGCAGATGTGGCCAGAGATTCTTCAAGTGAATCGATCAACTTATTCGTCATAACTGTAAAACAGACGCGAAAAGTTTCTACCTTTGCTTTTGTATAAATAACTATTCTCGGAATGAAAGTACCAAGGGCAACGATTCGTGCACATCGCTTAACATAAAGTCTGTTAAGGGATTTAGGCCGCCACAACTTAGATGGGAGAAACTACTAGTCGCTTCACGCTCGATTAAGTGTTTGTAAATTCATGTTAAACTTTACTTGAGCTTATTAGATCACGTTAGGAATACTTACTTAAAAACATTCGGGACTGATTTATAAATAGCGGGAATCTATAAATATAAGGTGATAGTCTGGTCTTACTGTGGTAGAAGCCCCTGCCCAGCAGTGGGTCATAGGTATAGGTAGTACGGGTATCTAATATGCGTCCTTAACGCAAGAGATTTCACAGATTATTCTAATTAGTCCATCGCTGGTCAGTAATTTAAGCCTAGATTTGCATAGATTAACATAAATTGAAAGCCAAATTCGCCTGCACTGTAACCTACATAAGTGGATAGGCACTATAGGGGACTATTAATTCTTTCCTCTAAATGCGCTTATAATATACCTGCTTTGTAAACTTCCTTTTTTTAGAAAATAAATCCTACTCACGAGGACTAAGACGTTCGTCTCAAATTAACCGGCAACCGTACCTCCCCAGCAAACTCCTCAAACATGAAGAACACGCTACTTTACGACGGGTTGAAAGACTGGCGGTAAGGTACCTACCTCTCCGGGCGAGGTATTATGGCTCTACCGAGGTGGTAACAACTCTTGTCCTAATTGTTATTGTGTATGTGTTGTGTGTAGGTAGATGATGTAAAATAACATAATTATGAATCTTATAATTATCAAACATATTTTAACTAAGGCATCCATTTGTATAAATATTGGAAGCGTTCTTAAACTCCTATGTAAACGAACAAGCATAAAGAGTGGCAGTGTATGAAAATTGTAATAAAGTCCAGTAGAATGAGCAGAAAAAGGTAGCAGATAAGCACAGCGTACCCTCAGTACTTTCGTATGACAAACCAGTCAACATCCTTTCAAGAGGTCGTCATACATAGGGATCGTCGGGAAATTGTGATGAATAAGGACATACAATGTCGTCTGTCTATGCCTGTAGGGCACAGTTTCAAAAGAACCTGACGCGGATCATGCTACATAGAAAACTGAAACTTTTTATTCCTTTCAAATCTTTTCAGATGGCAAAATTTGTGAAGACAAATGTGCCTCCGTTGATGTTTACATCTCTTAGATCTTCAGATACCTACAGATATTTGTTTTGTGAAAAAAAAATCAAGTTTTTGTTTAACGTTAGCTGTACGAGTACAATTTGAGTACCTACTTATAAGGACTAACTAAATTATTTAGTTATCTTAACTTTATGAGAGTGTTTCCATTTGTACTTACCTTACTTCACAAATAAAGAATTGAATTGAATTGAATTGAGTTCTAATAATTGATTTGGCATTTGAAAATTGATTTAATGCAAAAATTATCTTGACCTTCTGACCACTTAATGTAGAAGTATGTAGGTATTTTATAGTAACTATATATTATTGTCTTCTTCCCATAAGGTTATTTTTTTAGTTAACCCATTTTTATCGTAGAAACCATTGAATCAGTTTTCTGTTACTGCATATTTAAATTGCACCATATTGATTTCAAACTGTAAAAGCAGTTGGGAAATCAACCTAGTGAGTTGGAGTATCGGCAGCTCCTAGAGTGTAGTTACCTTGTTCTCGTGATAGAACTAAATCCCTGAGGCTCACTGGCTATTACAGCAGCACAGTCTTAGTTCAATGAGAGTGGTGAACTGTGAACAGAATTATTTTAATGTTATTAATTTCCGAATTAATAATTATACATCAACAACTGGTTATCCCCAATGACAATAATTATGATGACTTCTAGATATTTATACTTATGATAGGTTCTTATTTTTTCTAACATAACATAAATTGATCCTGGAAACGGAAAGCATTTGTTATAATAATTATTATATAATTATTATTTTCGCGTGTAAAATAAACATATTTCGTATGCCAGTGTTCATTTTATTTATTTATTTGTTTTAGCTTTATTGTTAAACCTATGCAGGAGGTTACAAAGGGCGGCCTTAATGCCTTGCCATGATATAGATTATGTGTTTTGTGGCTATAGTTCCTTCGAGAAGTGAGTAGTACGTTTGACCCATCGCAGCGGAGTATTTATGGTGTCGACCTACTAGCTATCGTCGGGCATCACCGTATCTTTTGCCAGCTAATTGACATTTTCCACTGATTAAAAAGAAAACCCTCTTCTAGAGACATTCAAACTGAAACTAGAAACAAGGTACCTACCAAGTTACTGAGTTAACGCAGCCAGCAAGATAAGTAATTAGTGTACTAACTTCAGTACCTATCTCAAGAGTGGCGGTGTCTTAGCCTAAACTAAGTTTACAGTTTCGTAAATTTTAGTTGAGTTCTGCTAAGTTACAAAACCTGTTGGGACTAAGTAATAGAAAAGTGAGTTTTTCAATTACAAATATTTACATTTAAACTTTAAAAGGTACCGCGCCTTGTAGATTTTAAAGCAGTAATGTAAAAACTACGTTCTAAAAAGCAATCTGAAATCTCGCCGGACTTCTTATAAGCAGTTTAAACAACAAGCCATCTGCAGTGGAGCACTGCGTTGAAAATTTTCTAGTGAAATAACTGAAAAAATCCGATATTCGTACTATCCGTAATTGACTAGGCAAAGTTTATGAGTATATTTTAGGAAATAGATAGTCACTGTAAATAACTAAACACCATGTTTCTTTATGTAAAAACAAGTATACATTACCAGTGATTACCATTACAACCAATATCTGATAAGCTCGAACCCATTTGGGTTGCTATTTCGGAGGACAATAATCGGAGGACTGCGTTCGAATATTCCATGGGCGTATCTAGGACTATTAAGATGTGATAGCTGCTGAAGCTGCATTGATCACAAGCTAGAATTCTAAATCAGTAACTACCCTTCCTGGGGTGGGCACTAAGTCTTTTGGGGTGGCATCCTTTGGTGGTGGGGTTCACCCGCTACCCAACCTTCCTACGCCTATAACTGCTACTCTTTTTCAACAGAAACGCAGAACGAGAGAGAAAAGAGAGGCATGTAAAAAACAACATGAAAACTTATTTAGGCACGAAACAATGAACTGTATTTATGAGTTTAGTATTTTAATTGTTATTTTCAGGTTTTTTAATACTTTTATTGAAATTACCAAATTGGTATGCAGTGATTGGATGGAGCCCCATAACTCTCAAAGGACCGACATAGCCCTCAAAGTTTGCAAACGTTTAGTTACAAGGACTACAAGCAGCCCTATGACTGATCGGGGGCTGACGACCTGGATTCAGAGGGGCCAGGACCAGGTAGAGTGGCGTCGATTACGGCAGGCCCCTGTCCAGCAGTGGACTACCAAGTGCTGAAAGGAAGGATGGAAGCTAGGATGAAGCCCCGTAAAATCCCATATTAAAACAACTTAAAGTCTTTCGTTTCAACGTCACATTCACACACTATTCAAAGTTAGCTGCAAATTAGATTTGGCGATGGTCGGTCAATTGGGCGATTTCATGCAAAGCTCGTCCAAGCCACGTCTTGTTTGCGGATCTCGTCAACCTCGAAAACCATCGTATCATAACTTTGCTGAGATCAACTACACGATCCAAGTTCCAACTACCCCAAGGAGAACTTAATCAAGATACTTTGTAGTGTAGGGGCGACTCGACGTAAAGTTGCAATGTAGTAAAGCTAGCGTTTAAGATATAATATTACGTCTAAAAATTATAATTATGGGTAGCAAAAATGCATTACAATAGCGGCAGTGTTAGAAGATAAAAACGGCAAAATGGACAGGAATCTTGTTTTCAGAATCGTTGTTTACTTTAGTTTTGACGATTAACATAATATGCATACTCGTATTCACAATGGTAAACCAGGGTTGACTCATTAGTCAAACCTGGTTCAACCGACTTTTCTAATTTCAACCATAAATTTTCATTCAAAAGTATAGTTTGTGACTAATCTTTTTCGTAGCAATTCTTACATTCGAATACTTAGGTACATCTTTACCCTCATGTCAGTCTCAATGTTTCTCTACGACTGTCTCTACGTGCGCTGAATATCTGACTACCTTCTGCCTCTTCATGTCTATGTATATTACGTAAAATGTAAATCACGACTGTAATTTAGGTAACGTAAGTCGTGAATCACGGAAATTTTATCCTTTTGACGGCAGATTTTTGGGATCAATAATGTTCCCTATCGTTTTCAGTTTCAATATTTATAATGGTCTTCGCCTAGCCCTCTTCTCAACGAGACTTACCTAAGTACATCTTAAGCCTTAGAGGAAGCTGTCTTAAAGTAGTTATTATTTTGCAATTCTTCTAAGTATCTACCTACATATAATCCGAATCAAGCACCACCACCCATTGGCGTACTGAATGAAAATCATTTTAAAATGTATTGTAATAATAAATCGAAGACTGTTTTAAGCAACGCACTGACGATTTATCACATTAAATTTCCTGTAAATTGTTTCAGTTGGGTTAAGTTCGTGCCTATGTAATTCGGATTTTGGACCATATCTAGAAGAAACCTCTATCATCTCTACAAAAGGCTCTACATAGAATTGGCCCACTATTAGGTTTGCCATATTATTATGAGGATTTACTAGGTGCCCTATATGATTCCTCTGCCTCGGCAGAACTAGTAGGTACATTTTTTCAGAAGGGTATTGCTATCTCCACGGTCACGGAGCTACAGCTTTATATACCTACGACTTCAACTGAAATATTTTAGTTATCAACCAACTTAATTCTACCATATCCACTACTTATACTATATAAGTAGTGGATATGTATTTAGTTTTAATTATGAGCAATTTTTTTATTTCGTACCACTGTACTCTTGGAATTCTAAGGTCACGATAATTTCGACTATAAATAAGTATAACTTTATTTATTTCATTAGGATTTTCCTTTATTTTTACTTCTGATACCTTCTAATACTTCTTGTAGTTTGCGTCGATTGCCTGAAAAGTTATGCTATTAAACATCGATAACAGCTTCATTACTGTCAGAACGAGAACGAGTAATAACATTGGCGCCCAACGTGGGGCTCGGTTTGCCTCGAGTGTCATAGAAGGGGAGTGTGCGATCCCTACTTAATATAATTTAATATCACCTGCCGTACCTTTATTATGCCTCGATTTTCATGCTTTCTGCTCTACAGCGTTCCAAAAATATCGATTCACGACGAATCCAGCATGTCGGCCGCCCTCTAGGGCAGACGGCTCCTCTCGCTCTATGTACACATAGGACACAACACGTCAAGCGAGATATCAAAACGGTTTCCCGCCACTAGTATTCTATCACTTATTTTTGCACTTCACGAAAAATTCTGATAAATAGCAACGAGCCTAGGAGAATACACAGTTCTTTGAGATAATTTATAATTGTTCGACTCAAGATATGGTTAGTAAACAGACTAAAAGTTAAATTTTGTTGGTGAACGATGAGCCGGATGATACACCGACCTCCCGCGCTAGCTCGACCCGACTGACTGAATTTCCCACACTTTCCCGGCGCAAGCCTTCACCCCTTGTAATCGAGCACGTTCGCGAGTCGCGAATATAATAAAAGCATAATAAAATTGTATATGTAAGAAAATGTAGAGTTTGGACAGTTTTCAATTAACATAATTGGCATAGGTGTGTTTTAAACGATTTATTATAAAAATTGTTTTAACTTGAACTTAGTCAACATTTGGGATTCGCTCAAATCAAATTTTCTGAATTTCAAAAATTTTCTGAATTTCAAAAATTCTATCTTCACCAACCATAGCTATAATATAAAATAACGATATTTAAATATAGACCTTAATTATATTTCTTACCTACGTGTAAATAAAAATCTTTAAAAGGCTAATTGAAATTATCGTAATTGGTGCAACGAACATAGGTAGTAGCTAATAATGTAGGTACTTAGTCTTAATACATAACTACATTATAGTTTAATCTCTTAAGTACGCTTAAATTACCTACTTTAGCACGTAAGAATATTGTAGTAACTTTACTTAATGTTGAATATTAATACAAAAAAATATCAAAATTTTTATTTTTATTATGTACGACTATCCGAACTTTATATATTATCTATAAACATGCATGGGACCACAGACTTCAAACTCACAAAGTTTTAAGAGCAAGTTTAAACATGGGCTTTCAAAATTTTCCGCTTGTTAATTTTATTATTATATATATTACTTATTATTGTTTTAATATTTAAATGTGTTATGTAAATGAAACGGTTTATAATTTATAACTAAGAAAGTTTTGGTAGAAATATAATAGACATTTTATTATAAAAGAGAAAGAATTTACATATTTACCAAACCATTTTTATTAAATTAAACAAATTTGAATTTACAAGTGCAATCCAAACATTAACAGTAGGAGCTATTAAATCTTGGACCTTATCCATTGTGTTCGCTTATGAAAAACAATGAAATAATTGGCATAAATCCCAGGATAACTAATAGGTTAAACCTGCTAATGCTGTCTCTGTCGTGAGACACTCGTTGATTTGACGCATGATTTATTTATCATGATTTGACGTAACTGACTGTCAGATTTATTGATTGATTGATGCTTCAGCCCTCAAATCATCAATCAAACAAATCAAACGTTGAAACGTCGCATTGTGTCAATAAAACAGCGTGTTTATTAATAAATGTTATTGTTTTACGTTTTTATTTCATAAAACAGTGAATTTACTTACATAAAGTAATAAGCTTGATATGGCTCAAGCGGAAGATACTGAACTGAGAGATTTGGTGATAGAAGCTCTAGAAAAAAACGGGTCTCTGGCAAAAATTCGCGCTCTGTTGCGTGCAAACATTTTTTTGGCATTCGAGGACGACTGCCAGAATATTAAACAAAATGTAAGCTTGGATAACATATTAAATTTACCAGAAGGTATATTATCTCTATGTGTCATTCATGAATTTCTGGAATTTTGCAACTTGAAAAACACATTGTTTGTTTACATGTCGGAAACCCGACAAGGAAAGGAATACCGCTACGAAGGTAAAAACGTCATCGCTGATAAATTAAATTTGTCTAAATTGGACAAAGAACCAATTCTGGTAACTTTAATAAAGAAGGTAAAACAGTATCAAAAAAATGATGTCTCACAAGATAAAGGTAAAAACAAAGATGATCAGAATTGCACATATATAGTCCACGAAGACAGTACTACTACCAGCCAGTCCCAATCAGACAATTCATCAGATGAAAAAAACAAATTGCATTTAAGACTGCCATTAGACAACTCTGACACTGATACTTCAAGTGATTCTGCAAGGGATAAAACTAGCTCAGAATACATTGCTAATGAACATATTCTTGAAGCACAAGAAAAGCACAATTTAAAAAAAGACAATTTTGTCTTAAAAGCGAGTTCACAGGTCTTAAATAACAATGAAACAGAGGACTTAGGTAACACATTGCATGAACAAAAGATAGCTAATAATAGTAGTAGTGACTCCACATCTTATTTAGAGCTAAATCCGTTCAATCCTCTTGATAAGTTAATGTTGAACACATCAGGTTTACCCATCATAGGGGAAGGTATTGAAAGTAATGCAACACAATCTAATTTAAAGCCTTCGGCTATCGTTGAAGATTCCTCACCTGTTTCCATAAGCAGTGCATCCAGTGGGTCTCTAAAGAATGATGTTCACAGTGACAAAAATGTCAGTAATAAAAACTCATCACATTCTCCTAAACTGGAAGGAGAGTCTGCTGACTATAGCTATGATTTCATAGCTTCATCTGCATCTTCAAAGAAAAGTGTTTCCCATAAGCAGGGACAGCCCCAGGTTGAAGAGGATCCAACAAATAAGTCAAATCAGAATTCATCAATTGAAAGTCCTAATCAAAATTCTCATAGCTCACATAGTTCAGTGTCTATATCAGATGTGGCAGACTTGATAAATGATAATCTTAGTTTTAAGAAACACAGAAAAAATAACAGTAGATTGGATCATAGTAGTAGTAAGTCTCGTTCACTTGGAAAATATAAATTTAATGAAATTAGCTATAATGTCAAACATGGTAGTGATGACTCGGGTGATTTTTCTGAATCACCAATACCATCATTGTCTAACCTTAGCCTTGATATTCACAGTGATTAGGTAAATGTTGGTAGGTTTATTGTTTTAATTCATGATGATAATATTGTCTAAAATATTGGTACCAGATATTTGGCATATTTTGTCTACAAAGTATGTTCTGGCATACTATACTGGCCACCAAAAAAATCGACCCACCCGCCAATTTTGAGGTACAAAGTTGTTATCTTAAGTACGCGTTGACATATTTGTATGTTTTTACTTCTGGTTATAAATTAACATTTGAGTACTTAATTGCACTTTTTCATTATCAACATAAAAAATATCCATCGATTAAA
>DWIY01000608.1:0-12404 GCA_018248615.1 Erynnis brizo brizo
CACCCGGTCCTGGGCCCTCTGAATCCAACGGTTTCCCGCTGCCTTCTTCAGGTCGTCAGTCCACCTGGTAGGAGTAACTTAACTTGCTCACTAACCATTAAAAAAAAGAAATTAATTAATTTTTTCATGACAAAATAAACCACAAGATTATTGTTATTACCCTACCTTGGTTTGTTCTTGTAACTATTACATGTTTAGACACCTGCATTTCTAAGCAAAACCAAGGGATAAAGGAGTCAAAATCAAGAGGAGTAGGTTTATTTATAGAGATACCGCTCTTTTTTGAAGAGTGTGTAGTTTCAGTGTTTACATGACTGTCACGGTGACTCCTTGAGGATTTCATGTTACGGGTATATTAATTAGAGGCGACGACCTAATACTAAAATTATATCACAAGAAATACATAAAATATTAGAGATTATTAACAAATAATAGGTATTAGATTGAATCCATGAATCAAATTCAAAAACAAAATCATGTCAATTAAATGTCGGTTGGACCCACAGATAACGTATTAATAGTAATAAAATAATCGTATTCTGTGGTGTTGCTTGAAAATTATTATTTATTATCTTTATAGTCCGACCGGAGCTTTTGCACATTTCATCATTTTGCGGACAAATTATTATGAACTTATCTCTTCTACTGGCAATAGTGCGAATATATTGTTTTATTAATTTGATTTAATTTTTATATTTATTGATCTTCATATTTTACTTAATCTATAGTTTTTTAGCAGACAGTTTAATCTGTGGTTCTACTTTATGATAATGTTGGCAACCCTAACTGACAAGGACAGCTCTGTGTGTCATTTCTTTTTCTTTTCTGTTTTCTGTCATTGCTGCTGTCAATTTGTCATGCAATCATGTACGATGTGATGGTTGATTTGGTTGTTTTGCATTTTTTCTCACGAATCGTAGTCGTTTTTTAGTACGGCCGTGCAAGTTTTAAGTGAAAAGAGAGAAAAACTAGTTACAATAGTGGTGTAGTGTTATTGTAATCGTGATAAAGTGCATCCGAGTTACCACCTTGATAGTGTTGGTGACATAATTGTTGTCGCGTATATTGCGTATCATGTAACTATTGTGGCTAATTTTGTGGCCCGCTGCGTCTATTTTCGACTCGACGGTCTTCCTTAACGTATGTCCTTTTATTTTGATGTTCATCTTTTATGTCTCATACAATTTACAGTCACAAATCTTTACGAAATGGGAAACACTAATGTCAAGGATTCTTACTTTTGTTGTAATAACTCGTTGACTTTGAGCCGAGATGTGATTTTAGAATCGCGGCCTCTAAAATGAAATTTAACGATTTTTGGCATACTGCAATGCTTGGCGGGAGGAGGCTTAGCTATCTCAGAGGAAGTCTCGATAATGTGTTGTTACAAATATGTAGTGTGGCCTTTTACATTGTAAGGGGCTAATTATATTCGACACTTAAAATTTACGACTTCAAACAGCAATAATTACTATTTGATAATATGAACAATATCAATTGCTGGCAAACTTGCAAGTGTTTTATCCTTAGTATGTTGACTCGTGAATATGTTTAAATATATCCTAGAAACTGTGACATTTCAATGTATAAAACACACATAATATTATCTTTAGTAAACTTGTTAGTAAGCGCCACAGGTATACAACTCAAGCAAGCAACAGAATTCTTTGCCATTAAGTTATCACTGCCGATTTTATTTGGTTAATAGCATACAGGCCATCTGTTGTTAAGTAGTCACTGCAGCTCCCGAACAATCACTCTCAAAATAAAACAGACTCAAAGATCAGAAGGTCCCTTACAAATTGTATTTGATTAATAATAAAAATAGCAAAGAAAATACAAGAAATAGTACTGTAATTATGAAGAAAAACATTGCTAGGAAACCTGCAAGCCTGCGAGTTCTACATAATGTTTTCAAAGCCATGTAAAGTCGATCAAACTGCTATAGGGCAGTAAAGCTGACTAACAGCCGTACTCAGAGACATTCATTAACGTTAATGGTCCCTTAAGTAATTATTGATGACACTTATGTCAATAGGAAGAAAGACGATTATTTTTTTGTTAATGAACGTTAATGAACTCTGAGTGCGGCAGTTAAATAGATTAAAATAATCCTTAAAGCGTCCTGTATATTCAGCTTATTCCGCACAGGACTTTTCTAGTTTTTAAACCATACGAGTACATACAGAAACCTACTAACATTTTTATATAACTAGATTGGGTGAGCCACTGATATGGTCATTGCAATTCATAACAATAAATAATGTTCAGCCTATGGGAATTTTCGTTAAGGCGCTTCAAAATTCATGTACCTACTCCTACAGCGACAGGAATACTAACAATAGACATGCCTACAAGAAAATGGTACAAAGCACTACTATCTTCCAAATACCCGTGATAATTAATTACTGGTAGACAAGAAATGAAATTTGTGGTTGTTTGTAGGTTCGTAGCTAACCAGAGGATTGTCGGGAACACAGTCATGTCGGTATCGTTAGATCTCATTTGAGGAACACCGTAAGATTTCCTCACGATAAAAGAAATAAAAAAACATACCTCAGTTACCATGTTAGCCTGCAAACTCATTAGCTATTGTTGAATTAAAAATAAATAAAGTTACATCATACATTATTTTTAATTCACACGCCTTTAGCCTCTGATCAGCCAACACACATACTATAGTAAAAAAGTTTAATTAACTGTCTTTTCCACTTGTGTCGCGTTATTTTCTCGCAACTGTGAAATGTTTCTCTTTACCGCAATTGTTACAAAGGATTATAAGGGAGCTAAAAATATGTATAGGTTAACAATGCTATTATTAAAGAATACAGTTGCTTGACGTCCTCTTATAAGTGACTAATACCATACCTACATTTAAAAATCAACAGAGGCATTTATTATTACAATACCATAAAATATAGTGGAAGTAAGATAATAATTAATAACTAGGCTAACATCGGATGCCTAAAGACACTTAAATTAAAATAACCCTTTATAATTAAAGACGAAATGTAAAAAAATAATCATAATTTTAATACATGGATTTCTATGTAATAAAATAAAACAAACAAACAACAATAAAAACAAACAAATCAATCTTTCTTCTATGATAATAATAGGAGATAAAATTGAAGCCCAAAGACTCTTAAAAAATACGTTTCAAAATCTTGATAAATCTGAGCATATTATGTTTGAAAGAAAAAAGCAAATGCACGTATTTTAGTCCTGTTGAGGCTGTTGATAACACCAAGCTTTTATACGATAAAAATAAATGCAAGTGTCTAGGAAAAAATATTATAAAGGTAATAAATAGAAAGAAGCACGTCGATGCGGCGCCTCCATTCACAGCAATAGATTGACAACTCCTAACACGCTATTGGTATTTACGGAACATCGCTTTGTAGGTACTGCTAAATTATTTTTTGCTTATTTATTACTTATCTATTATCTGCTACTATTATAAATGTGAAAGTTTGTAAGGATGGACGGGCGGATGGACGGATGGATGGATGTGTTGCTCTTTCACGCAAAATCATCTCAACAGATTTGGATGAAATATGGTATGCATCGTAGTTTATAATCGGGATTAACATAGGTACTTATATGATACTTTTCAACCCTCTCTGGACCAAGTTCTAAAATCCTCGAGGACGAAGCCTAGTAGGTATTACACATTAATTCACTTTAATCATTCTCTTTACAAATTTTATTTGAAACTTTTTAATACATTGTAGAAACAACGAAATTCACTCGGGGAATACCTTGAGTCCACCGCTGCTCTTATAAATTAAAAGCATTCAGCTGTTTGTTGCAAATAAAATTGACACCATGTTAGAGCCTTGAAGTACGTAGAGAAAGGTGTAGGCCATCTGATGTTAAGTTATTTTCAGCCCACGGAAGACCAAATCCAACTGTAGTCAGCACCAAACGAATTTAGGTTAGAACTGATACTATGCTGCTTTACATGATTGAGGTGATCTTAAATTTGTTTAAAAAATCATTGAGGTGATTTTTTGTGAGGCGAAACACATAACGGGGTAATCCGATCCTTTGCAAAATACGATCATTTATGAATGCGGTCGCAGGTCTTTTCTAGCAAACATTAAAAGTTCTACCACCTATCAAAACCACAACCACACCCATAACAAACATAAATTCTCGTCACAAACTTTTCTCTTTATAACGCAGGATATTGTTAGTATAAACAGTGCTCAGAGTTGGGGTGTGGGGCAAACTAAACTGTGACCTCCGCCGACTAACGCCGATAACTTTAAACCGTTTTGCCTACATACAGGTCATAATTAAAGTTTCATATCAATCCGAACTATTTCGAACACGAAACTAACTTTTGACTTTGCTGTTGATAATTTTAGTTATAAAAGTTTTTTAATACCGACTAACTAAACAAGTTTAGGTGATTAATAATCTATATGAGTATAATATGAGTGATCCTGATCAAATCTTCTCACTCTACTTAGCTGTTTATGACCATTAACTAAGTAGTGAGTAGCGCGGTGAAATAAGCATCAGACCTCAGAGTATGATTATAAAAGTTTGCAGTCATATTCAAATTCATATAAATGTTTTATCGTGACTAATTACACATTCTGCTAGTTAATAACAAAATATTAATTACCTACGTCACAAAGATGACTTACGAGCATAAAGCTCATTAGGTTCATTCTCGTGTCAGTCACACGGATTTAATTAGAAAGGCCACTTTATTCCCCACTGATTTGTTTGACTTAAGCCACCATGTTATCTCTCTAATACCATATTGTTCCACTGTGTAACAAGAAACACCGTATTATCTGCTTAGGAGATTGTTCCGAAGATATACACTATACAAGTATACACTGGGGCAATTAAGAGCAGTGATGATCGATTCTTGTTTCTATACCTATCGTACTTACTTACTGAACGTAGACATAATAATATTATGACATCATTTTAATAGGTACTGGAAGACCGGGTCTTTGATCTATAATTGTAGGAATGTTATTTTTTTAAACCTGTTCACATTTATAAGAATGGTATAAGTAACTAATAAAAACACTAATTAAAATTCAAAATAATTTTGAAAGATTAACTTTATTCAGCATGCGGCCAATGAAAATATAAATCATGATTTAAAAAATGTTGGCACATGAATACAAAAAAAATATAATGTGGCACTTTCTCTGTAAAATCATTTCTCTCTCTTCTGGCTTATGTTCCCATGTCATTTTGGTGAGCGGAAATGCCCTTTCCGTACGTCTACGTAATTTATTTTGTGTTGTCGGTGGATTTAAATTTGTTTTATTAAGCTTATTTATGGTACTCAGCCAGGTAGCAGCAAGTCTATCTACCTCGGCCTCTTTTTCCTTTAAAAGAAAAAGAGACCCCTTTTCTCCAAAATAATTAGGGTGTACTTAAAAAGGTACCTTTACCCAAGGGTTAGAAATAATTCAACATTTTTAAATATTTGCCGATAAAATCTTGTCTGTATAAAAGGTTTGCATGCATAAGCTATGAATAGTTCCAAATTATCGAATCAAAACACAGTCCAAATTGTGCGGACTTATTGGCGGGGCACAGCTTTTGAAATACCATTTGATCGGAGGTAGGAAATCAAAAAAGTTCTAGTAGAGGGAAATACCTACCTGTGCTATTGACAAAGCCGAAGCTAGCGGATTTTCAAAAAAACGACTAGTTACGCAGATTTGAACCACTTTTGAGTGTATTTTTGGAACAGCAGAAAGGCGATTTTTTGAAGCCAATATTCAAATTTTGCTTTCACAAAATATTTGGAAGTGTATTTTGATTATTTTTGACCGTGTAGTTTTCTTTCTTGGAATGAAAAAGTCCTTTTGTCTACCGCGTTACTTAAATACCTGTTCGGCGGAACAATATACTCGTACATTTACGAATATTATATGTAAAAATAACATAAATAAACAAAGATAACATTAATTTATTTGAGTCAATGATCCATCACTTGCTTCAGGGCAGCATCGTCAGACATTAGAGTAGAAATTCTCATAAGAAAATTTAACGTATTATGTTATGTTTGTTATTGAGAGATAGCTATTGTTAAACTTCGTAAAAAGGAAGCTAGGCTATTTGATTGTATCGTTGTCTATTCAAATTTTAGCGTCATGGTGGAGTAAGACCACCCTCTAACGAAGGAATGTACCACAGCACATCATGGGATTCACTTCGTTTCAGTCGTCTTTCAGTTGTCTTATGAGCCTAGAAGTAATAAGACACAAAAAGGGTTGTAGCATCCTGTAACAAACGTACCTGTGCAATCAGTTTCTGCAACTCTTCGTTCTCCTTGACGAGTTCACGGTACCGCTCCTCGTCAGCCGGCGCGGAGCCCGAGCCGGAGCCCCGGCCACTCTCAGCGCGCTCGGTCGGATGCCTGATTACTTCTATCACCTGGACAAGTAAAGGAAACTTTAGAAGTGTGTTAAATAGGTGATGGACCCTATTCCTAACCGCCTAGGACACATAGTCCGCGGTGAAGGATGCATAATTTCTTCACGTATTAGTTGCCTGAGATACTTTAACCCCCTCCGCACACGGCGTCGTAATACGCGGACAAGAGCAATACGAGCACATACATTGTCAAATAAGTCCGCAGACGAAGCGAATGATTATTATTTATATGTCATACCATTGTTCAATTATTTAATCGTTGCATCATGACGATACTCTTACGATACGATTATGCTTCTGCTACATGTGCAATTGTGCATATTCCCTGTATGATGTGAAATATTACTGCTCAGTCATATTTAAAACCAATAATGACCGACTTAACATACTTTTTAGACTTCCATTCTATTTAGTTATGGATGTCAGTGTTTATGTATTTAACATTGGGTGACCTGCTTCCTCGTTTTCTTTTCCTTAATTACACAAAAAGTAATCTCAAATCTCTACTAAAGAATTAATGTCATTAGACCTAAGCACTATCGAAGGTTATCTTCGATTAACCATTAGGAGGACTGCGATAGATGTGTCTTATTAATTTGTTCGGCAGCAAATAAGACCTAAACGATACAAAAGAATTATACGGCTATTCTTCCTATTACAATCAATAAAATAATATCTAAATAAATCATTACTTGAATCGATAATATCATTCTAGAAGGACGTTATGAATAAATGTTACGGTATGATTAAATGTTATCTATGGAGTATTGGCGGATTTCCTGATTGATTTATAAAATATTGTTAATATGTAGGTACGTTATTTTATTAAACTATGAATAAATATTTAATTATAATTACCGCAGTTTTAACAATTAACGTGTAGGGTACGGTTTGATTGAGTTGCGGGAACGTCCAATCTCGAATGAAATTGCTTCAAATAGGCTTCATCAAGGTATTTACAATTACGCTATACATTATAGCGGACTTGATTGGTACGCATATTCAGTTAAAATAAATTATAATTATTTCTCGGAAGCAATTAATTAATAATTCTGTATTTCCTATTAGTTGCAAGTAACTATAAATCGCTGCTGTTTTGTTGTAAATTAATTATGCTCACTTGGGATTTAAACTGATCTTTATTGTATTTTGTTTAGTTTATTCGTCATTTATTCGAATCCTGTACCCCAACCTTTTAACATAGCTTTTACTATGAATATTATAGATGATATTGTTACGATCCCGGTTATCTGCCTCGGGCTACGTCTTTGCTACTTGCTTACAACAGAATTGAATATAGAATTTAGAATGGAAGATTTTTTTCACCTAATCACATTTTTTAAACAGTTTTTTTATCTGTCTGTATGTTCTTAAAGTAATTTTTACAATATGCTTCGTCTCTTTGTATTTAAGCGTGTTTGAAGTGTACTGTTTTGGACCCTCCCACCCTGTCTTTATAAAGTCCTTTGTGGAGATTTACTCTTTTGTTTTCTTTTCTTTAAGTACTGTGGACTGTTAGTCCTATAATTTATGGAATACATATACTAATAATAATACTAATAATAGTTATACAGTATAACTACAGTATAGAGGACGTTCTTGTAATCTATTGTTATTTATGTTATGGACCAATTGCTAGCTTTTTATGAAGTTTTATTCATATATTGTAACATAAATGCAAACGAGCGTATAAATCGCCAGATGTGAACTGGCCATACAGGGATACAGTCCATTTAAAATAACTGACCCCATAAAAAGTAAAATAGTCGCCAGATATTTCTCTATTATATCTACTATACATATATCTTATCTAAGTGCTATACCTACTTATGCACTTCTGGGCATTATATAACAATTGTCTTTAATCTATTTAAAATATGACCTTCTGATTTTCAAAATAAAATAAAATATGTTTCTTTAGGACTTCTTCTAAACTTAAATTCAGGCTTTTATTACTTTTATTATTATTATGGATAATGCTACACAGAGTTAGCACACGCAGAGGTACCTAGTTAGTAAGATTATGTCAAATATCTTAATTCTCTGGATATTAATTTTGAATGGATTATTGGTATTAGTTCAGTCCAATTAATGCACGAAAGCCACAGCATCCAAGGCCGTTTGCAAGTTTGTTAAAGTTAAAATAAGTTAAAAATGTAGGTTGCTAAGTAGAGGCGATCGATGTGCTCTACTTGGCAGCTCGGCATTGAATGCCTCAAATGTGATGTCACGCTTAATGAGAATACCTACTGCGTGAATAATTTTATTCAGCCTCAATTTGATATCGTTAAAAGGCGCCAGGTGGAACGATAACTTTTATTTTTATCGCGCGATTGTCATAATATTTGAGATTGGAACACTTCGATAAACAGTTATTTTAAATCGTATTTGCTTTATATAGAACTATGAGATTTTTTATGGGGATGTAGGTATTTACCGTTGCCTTCATTAGGTACCTGTTCTGAACTTCTGAGCAGTAATACCTACCTGCTACCACAGATAGGACTTCAATACTGTTTAAAGTTGTCCATAGACTTGCAATTATTATGTCCATGTGTTGCAATGATCCAGTGAGTGACTAGCTGACAGCTGTCATATTTTTTGCTGCCACTTACAATGGTAATTGGATTGGTTGGATCGTGTTCAATGATAATGATTGTAATGAACTGGACATTGATGACTTAATTTTTGGTTTTACCTTGTATGTGACACCTCTACCCAGCCAAGTCGAATTTCCGTAAAAAAACATTGTTTCCCCGCTCACATTCGTTTAGGGAAGGTAAATAAGTAAATTCTATTTCGCGATACTCGAAGAGAAAATCTTATTTCCTTTTCTTCTAAAACGTCTATAGAATTAGAGGGAATCGTGTATCGCGTTATCAACATTGTGACAGCTGAAACAAAGGATACAGGCGTGTTCGAGGAGGAAGAAATATATGGGTGTTATCTTATTCATCGGTTAGAAGAACCGATATAGGACGAATCCGAGGGGACTTGTAGCTTCGTTTGAATTAATGTGTGAACAGTTTGTTACCGAGCACAGCGATATTGCCAAAACATTAATTCTATTTAGGCACGCTCGGGATGTTTCGTATTAGATAGCGCTCATTTTAAATATGTTGTAGTTGAGATTTCGGTGTTATTCAATATAACTGCAAGAGTTTATACGTGTAATGATCACTTTTTTATCGATGGTATCGATTATAATCGAATTATATCGATTGTTAAACAAAGAAACAAATTACCCCACACATTTGATAAACATTACTAATTGGGCTGAAATTTGAATTTAATCATGGTGATTAGCAATTTATTTGGCAACGATCCAAAATTGAAGGATTTGGTCGTAAATACTTGGAACCCACGCTGCTTTTCGATTGCACTTAAACGGCACTTAATATTAATTATGGCGAATTGCGCAGTTAGTTCCATGAAGTAGGGCACATAAGGCGTGTACAACAAAAAATCACAATTCCAAATAATAATAATTTTACTACATTTGTTGGGAATTACAAAAAAAAAATTAACTTAAGTACCTCGTATTGATCTATCCATCTATACCTACATAAAAATGGATCGTTGTTCATTAGTCTGCTAAAACTTGAGGCCGGCGAGACCGATTTGGCTAATTTTGTTTTGAAATGTTTGTGTAAGCCCAAGGAAAATTTAAAAGGTGAGAAGATTATAAAATGTGTTTTTGTTTTTCTTTAACAGTAGTATGAAACTTCAATAATTGGAAGAGCGAAGTCTACCGGCTGTATAAATACCTATAGGTATAGACTAGTAGATTTATACAACCTTGCCTACATAGTGAATCTTTGCTTCAATACAAAAGGACTTTGACATAAAAAGGCTGAAATCACGTCTTCACTTTTAGGTCTCATTTATTTCAAACGCAACACAATTCAATATCCAAAGTCCTCGTACTCAAATTGAATTTCAAATGGAACGTTTCACGTACCTAAACTTTGTTAAACGCCGGTATTTCGAGTGATCCAATCATACCACACATTATAACCCGAATTAATTGCCAGTGACGTTTTGGCGACCACTAATTTCGTTTATAGGTGTTGCTTTTTGTGTCATAATTATTTGAGTAAAGCGATTATTAGATGTTAATTTTAAGTAACTTAATTGAGTGGATTCGATAAATCGAAATCTATTTTAGAGTTTGCTACACTTTTCCTATATTAAAACAAAAGTTCGAATGATTTGTTTCATACCATGTTATTACGTATGTACTCGTATTACGTACTTATTAGGTATATTATAAGTTATAACGTCGAACGAAATTGAATGGTAGCGTAGTTCGATTTAGGGATAGATCTTTCTAACCCTACATCAGTAGATTAGTCTGACCGGAGTTTTTGCAGAACTCGCCCTATTGTAGAATTTGCAACTAATTTCTTTTACTCGAATAATTATAATTTGAGAGTAACAGGTTTTTTTAGCCAATGAACTTGGAATCAAAAGTATTTGACCCCCGAGGTAGTCGAAGACTGTATTTATCCAGCCTCCATCCAGTATCCAGCATCTTCTCCTATTTTGAAACATTTTGTATAATTATTCCAACAACATACTAAAATTATTGGTACGTGTATGAGTGTGGGTGTGATGTGTGTGTGTATGTGTGTGCGTTTGTATGTGTATCTTCATCAGCTTACCTTGGGAACAAATATGAGTGCCATGCTAAGAAAGCAGCAGAACACGATGGCGAGGGAGACGAAGGCGAACGCGGCGTCCTGCTGGCTGGCTATCACGAAGGTGACTGGTGCGGTGATGAGACACAGCACCACCACGTTGTATATACTCATCCCGACGTAGCGCGAGTCGTTGATCTGACGCACCTTCACGGACCGCGTCTCGTACGCGAGGAACAAGCCGAAGATGAGTACCAGGCCCTTGTAACCGTACATCACGCCTGCAAGGAATTCCAACTTTAGAAATTACTGCCGAATTTGGCGGAAAATGCTTTACAAGCTATTAAGTGTACAAAAATTAAGTTTTTAAGCAAAAAAAGTTCAAAATTACAAATAAACAACGCTTCACACTAATAGCCCAACAGATTCTAGTGAGAACCCCCACAGATTTAAATTGTTTCACGGTAAAATATTATTTTAATGATTAAACAATTTTAAGGTTTGTTTTATCCATTAGGAAATGTCGAATAGATGCTAGCTTTAGTTTTTCAATTATTATTGTAGATTAAAATTTTGATCTAAAAATCCACATTTCATGCAAATTTTAACGCAAATATAATAAAATTTAATTGTTTAAAATTAATATGATTTAAAACATAATATTTAGTTACTATTTCAGTAGATAAACCTTCTAATAATAATAACTAAAAACAAAGATAAAGAATATTCTGTTCTATATCTACTACGAAAGAATTTTCGATATCGGAACTATGTAGGTACCCACTGAAAAACTCTCAAAACTGAAAGAAACATTTTTCGTATCTCATCGAATATATCAATTTGTTTTATACTCGAGGGGCTTTGGGAAATCTAGATTGTGCCATTCCGCAAAAAGTGACTCGGCTTTTATGTGAAGAATTACGTTTGCCTTTAAGATAAAAGAGTACCAGCTATATTTCGTATTTTGGAAAATATTTATTGACGTCAATATGATTGGATGGTGATTCAATATGCAGATGTTTTTTGTTGTATCTTAGCTACAATATTATAGTTGTATGTATACATATTGTTTAAATAAACAAATGTACCTATACTACTTATAGTACCTATATCCTTTATACTACTTACCTACTATATCCGGTAATACATACTTTTTTGAGACAAAGTTCTTAGTCCTCATGTGTTAGCAACGTACTCCACGTACGATATATTTAAGGTTGAGTATAGAAGGGTATAAAGTACAAGGCTTTCATTAGATACATGGTAGTGTTGGCTATCAGTTCAGAATAGGGGTTTTTCGTAACAGAAAGGCCACATAGTTATAACAAAAATGTATATTTTCAA
>DWIY01000609.1:0-12402 GCA_018248615.1 Erynnis brizo brizo
CGCACCAATAAGTTTCTCAAAAAAGTTATGTGCGGTTTATAAAATTAAATATTACTTTGCTGTAACGAATGAATACCATACCACATAACTTTTTTTACAGTCATTGGTGTCGTGCCACTGGAATTCGAACATGGACCCCTCGATTCGAGGTCGAATTCTAAGCCACTGGGCTATCACCGCTATTATTATCATATTACTATTATTATTATATTACTATTATTATTGATAAAATATATGATTAAGATATAGATATTTAAATTTAATCTGTCGGCAGTTAGTTAAGAAGTTAATCTTAAATTCCTTATCGAAATAAGTTTGATTATTATCGGCGGGGAAATTTTATATTGACGGATTGTTTTCAGTTAAGTGTTGCTTGTAACGGTTTGTTTAGATTTTTGTTTCTTTTTTCAAGTGTACATAATGTTAACGTGAATGCATTTGTGCATTTATGCTCAAATGGGCGTTTTTTATTATTAGACAAATAAGAAAGTACCTAATTTGAACGTATGACCTGCTATGTGAGCGGGCCTGCCATGAGAACGTGGGTATTTATGCTCAACTGAACGTTGAGCATAATACATATACAGGGTGGCCGGACAATTGACGGCATAAAAAAACGGCATGTCTTGGGGTATCCCCATGTATGTTCCTCGATTTTTATCGTTTATTTCTATATGAGCAGCTTAAAAATTAAAAAAAAAGATGATGATTTTTTAGAGATTTTTAATCAGCTTCGTTACTTTAATAAAAGTGATGGGAAAGTCTTAAGTTAAAAATTTACCTTTTGTGAATTATGTCTTAAATTAAAAATCTTGACCTGATGATGTCTGTCAGTCTCAAAAATGCGCCGGACTCTCAGATTTCATAATCATAAAAAAAACTTTTTCTCAGACAGAGATCTATTTATTCATTAAGATAATATTTTCTCGATAACGTTACCTAAAGATATCACACACGTAGCTTTATACCTGGTCCTGTATAGGGTAGGATGTATTGAAGCTGAAACAAGGTTAGCACAATAATTGACCTAGTTCCACTGAAGAGTTGTGATACCGTAGGGAATTATCTATAGTTGATAATTATTATTTCTCAGCCAGTAGTTTCATTTCTCTGAAAAGTCTTAATAATTTCTTGAGGAAACCTTGAATGAGATTAAGAATGCATTTTTCTTTAGCTTATGTAAGAACGATTTTGAGTTAGTGAAAAAGATAAAGGGTTTTAAGGGAGCTAACAGAAATGTCTTTGTAGTAACTAGTTATTTTAAAATGTTTCACGCTTTTCAAGATAGCGGTGGATTTACTATGGTGTGTTTCACCCCAGACGACCAATTAAGGGTTTTTTAAAGTAGTTGCAGGCAACCTGATGTTAAGTGGTCACTGCAACCTATAGCCATCCACATCGAACCTCAAACAGAGGAGAAATCCGATCTGGGGGGTTACTACTAGCACTTAAAACCATCATAAAACAGTGATGTTTTGTTTTAATATTAAAACAACACTACCTTAAATGGTATTATGAACTCTATAAAGTCTTTGTAGAGTTAATAGTACTATTTAAGGTAGTGTAATTTTAATATTAAAACAAAACATCATTGTCTTTATGATGGTGTTAAGAGTTTGTAGTAACCCCCCTGATTGTCTTTTAGCGAGGAGATATGCAGCAGCTTTTATTGAGCCTTATAAATTTTTGATCCATGCTACGCTTATCATGTCTAAGACAACAGGACGAGTGGCAATTACACCATACAGGCCCTAAATGATGGTAATTCACCATCATTTAAGGCTTGTCATTGGCTGTATATTCGTTCGATCCCTAATATTGTCTAATGCTGTAATACTTTTTTATAAGGCCCTACAAGCAGTCTAACAGTGGCCGCTCAGCGAATGATGCAGCGATGTTTCGAGAAGCTCGCAGAGAAGGAGGAACAGTTCATGAAGCTGGAGAAACAGATCAACCCGCTGCTAGATGACAATGATCAGGTATGGAGGTTAAAAAACTGATCAAAATGATGAAGCTGCTTTGTTACTTATTTTTGCAATCTATAAATATAATAATATTCTTTTGTATGTTTTTTATATATTTGTATGCAGTTGGTGGTCCACATGTCTTTTTGTAAAGTGGTCTCTATGGTCCAGGGACACTCACGTCAAATCTCAAATAGTATAGAAATCCTATTGGCCCTGAAAGGCCTTATGTGGGTGCTGCTGACGAAATTTCCGAGAGGATTATGTATATACAATTACATACATATTCAGTTTACATATTTTTAAATTCATATCCTTTTTATCTATCCTTTTTATCACATAGTTTTTGGTTTGTTAACAAATTTATGTTCGATAGTTTTATCGTTAGCCAAAGTTTTGACAAACATAATGCCTTTGAAAAACTGAAATAACCTACAAGTTATTTCCTCATCGTTTTCGCAGGTAGCACTGTCATTCATATTCGAGAATTTACTGACGACGAAGCTGAAGGTGATGCCTGAAGCGTGGCCCTTCTTGAAGCCCGTGAACAAGAAACAGGTGAAAGACTACTATAGTGTCATCAAGAGACCTATCGACTTGGAAGCTATCGGCAAGAAGATACAGGGTAAATAATATTTTTAGTAGGGGCATTTATAATAACATAAGTTTTGAGTACTTTCAGAGAATTTCAAAAGGTATTATTTTACATCGTTATTATTTCTAGAGTAAGGACTCTTGGCTCTTGGCTCCGCAAAAATACTGATTACAATCAAATCAAATAAAATTAATAAAAATTTAAATCATGTCTGGTTGGTATAATCATTTCATTTTTAGGCTCAGAAAACATAAAAAGTCTTTATATTTATAATAAGTCTAAGCAAACAGGGAGATGTACCATCTGATGATAAGAGCCACCAGTGTTTTGAAGGGGAGCTCTTTTTACACCCTTTTTATATATTTGTTTGTTCCAGCTCACAAATACCACAGTCGGGAAGAGTTTCTGCGTGACATCCAGCTAATAATGGACAACTGCCGGACCTACAACGGGCCGACATCACAGTTCACACGTCAGGCTGAAGCTGTCCTCAAAGTTACTCAGGAGTCGCTTGAACAGGTAACTATCACTGCCGGGCAAGGTCTCTTCTCACAGTGAGAAGGATATAATCCTTAGTCCACCACCCTGGCCTAATGTTGCATGCCTTTGAGAACTTTGTGAAAAACTCTCCTAGAATTTACATGGCTTTTAGGTTTCCTCACGATGTTTCCCTGCACATTTAAAGCAGGTAACATGTTATTTTTTAGTAAAAGATTAATTGGTGCCCACCACTGGGTTTGAAACTGGGATATCTCGAGTAAGAGACAGAAGACTTCTTAGACTTTGGGCTATTACCGCATTATTTAACCGTAATAATACGCAAAAACTGACGCATTTATCTCACCTTCAAAAACCTTGATTGGGGAAATAAAAGCATCCCACAAAGGGCCTTATTACATCCTTATTATTGTATGTAATAAATAATAATAAATAAAAAAAATAAAAAAGCCTTTTATTTCTTGCTTCTTAGTTAACAATTAACAAATTGAAGAGAAAGACAATGTACATACATGCAAAATTGGTAAACGATACATCTTATTTCCTAATTCCTAAATAATAAATTTATATATGTAGCTTTAAAATAAATGTGCAATTGCAAGAACCCCTCTCAGTGGAAGGTAAAGGCCTCCTCCAGAGATGACCAATGTTGTCTGTCCTCTGCTACTCGCATCCATTGTGTGCCTGCTACTCTTACAATGTCGTCTGACCATCGCGCATTTGGCCTACCCTTTTTTCTTTGGCCCGGTGGCCCTGACCATGATGTTGTCTCTGTGGTCCAGCGATTGTCAGTGAGTCTGGCTATATGTCCAGCCCATCGCCATTTTAGCTTTTGTGAGTAATTAAGAGCATCTATGGCTTTAGTTTTTTGTCTAATGGTAATATGACGGATTTTTTGAATCTTCCTAATCTTGAGAATACTTCTTTCCATGCTTCTTTGAGTTGTTATAATTTTATTTTTTATTTTTCTCGTAAATTTCCATGTTTGGCATGCGTATGTTAGTGATGGAAGTAGACAAGTGTTCATGACTCTGCTTTTTAACGGTATGGGCATATCGCTTTTTAAAATTTCTTTGAGGCTCCAAAACTTCTTCCATGTAATGTTGACTCTCCTTTCTATTTCTAATTCGTTGTTGTTTGGTTTAAATGAAATTTGTTTTCCTAGGTAGATGAAGGAGTCAACATAGGTTAATGGCAGGTTATTGAGGAAGATAGGTATTTGAGTATGGTTCGTCATGATATTTGTCTTATTTAAGTTGATTTCCAAGCCCGCTTTGCGGCTTTCCTCGTGTAGAGAGTTTATCATAAACTGTAACTGGTTTGTGTTTTCTGATAGCAGGACTATATCGTCAGCAAATCTAAGGTGACTTACGTAGCGTCCGTTTATGTTTATGCCGACTCTCTCCCAGTTTAGTTTACGGATAGTGGACTCTAGTACTGCTATGAAGATAGTTGGCGAGATAGGGTCTCCTTGCCGTACGCCTCTTTTAATTTGTATAGGTGGTCCAGTGTTCTCCAGCTTCACTCGGCTAGTACTGTTGTCATAGATATTTTTTATGACTTGTATATATTCTATTGCCACTTCTTGAGAGAGTAGAGACTCCCAGATTGACGAGTGAAGTAGAGTATCGAAGGCTTTCTGGTAATCAATAAAGACAGCATAGAGTGGCCTGTTAAACTCTTGGTATTTTTCTATTATCATCTCTAGCGAGTGTATATGGTCGACTGTCGAAAATCCTCGTCTGAAGCCCGCTTGTTCAACTGGTTGGAATTTTTCTGTGGTTTCTTTTATTTTTTTCTCTAATATGGAGGAAAACAGTTTATATATTGAAGGTAGCAGGCTTATCGGTCTATAATTGCTTATGTTGTTGGGGTCTCCTTTTTTATATATCAAAATTATTTCCGACTCTGACCATTGACGTGGAGTGATTTTGTTGTTCAGTATCATGTTGAACAGCCTAGTAAGAGGTTTGACTAGGTACATGAATCCTGCCTTTAGAGCTTCGTTGGTGATCCTATCGGGCCCTGGGCATTTATCAGCTTTTAGTGTTTTTATTCCTTTGGCCACTTCGTCTTCATTTATGGTTGCTTTCGTCTCTTCTGTACTATTCGGTATGCTATATGTTGGTTGATGTGGCGAGCTATAAAGGTTTTTGTAGAAGTCTGTTGCTATTTCCAGTATTTCTTTTCTGTTTTGCGTGTTATTAGTTTTACTTGTTAACTGCTCAATCCAAGGTTTATGTGATCTCAATTCCTTGTATGCTTTCTTAGCACTTCCTGAGGCTTGGAGGCATTTATTAATTATTTGTGTGCGGTGTGTCTTATAGTCTTGGTTAATACGTTTACTTATAAGCTTATAAAGTGCTTTTAATTCATTTTTCATGGCTCTCGATTTCGGTTTCGTCTTATGTATTTCATGTCTTCTGCTGATTAGTGCTCTGGTGCGTGTTGATATTATTTGGTTTTTCTCTGTGTTTGTGCTAGATGTTAACTCGTGTGCTTTTTTTAGGCTAGTATTTATTGCGTTTGTTATTTTGTCATAGTAGTTCTGAACGGTGTCGTTCTGGTGGTCGAGCTGAGCTAGGCAGCGGTGTAGCGACTCTATATAGTGTTTCACTTCCTCTTCGTTCTTTAATAGGGATCTATGGGTTTGACCGAACTTACTACGATTTTTAGACCTTGAGAGTATATTGAGCGTTGCCCTAACAGGTCTATGGTCCGAAGGGTAAGTAATGTTTAAGACTTGTATATTATCTATGTTTCTCGGTAGGTTTGTTAAAATGTAGTCTAATTCATTTTTTGTTTTACCATCGGGTGATTTCCAAGTCCATCTTTGTTTGTTGTTCTTTCTGAAAAAAGTGTTCATAATGGCTAGGTTATTCTCGTACGCGAAATCAATGAGTCTGTCTCCTCTGTGGTTTCTATTTCCATAGCCGTAGTTTCCGGTGATTATTTCATTTGGTTTGGGCTGACCAATTTTGGCGTTGAAGTCGCCCATGACTATTATATTTTTTCCTGAGAGTCGTATAGCTTTATCGATAGTACTGTAGAAAGTCTCTAGTTCTTCTTCGTTTGATGTCTCTGTTGGGGCGTAGACTTGAATAATGCTTAAGTCCAGGTCGTTGGTATGCATCCTAAGTAGCGCTACTCTTTCTGATAGACCCTTGAAACTTATAATGTTGTTTTTCAGGTGTTGTTTGACGATAAAGCCTACTCCATATAATCCCGGTGTTTCACCAATGTGGAAGAAAATAAACTCGCCATGGTCCTCTATTTTGCTACCGAGTTTCCTGACTTCTGAGAGGCCAATAATATCGTAATTAACGTTTTTTAAAGATTCTGTTAGTTCCAGTAATCGCGAATAAGTTGAAAGAGTTCTAACATTATAAGTCGCTATATGTAGAGTGCATTGATGAATAAGTTTTTTAGTTTTTGAAAAAACTGCTATTAGTTTCTCTGGAGGGTTTTGGTCGTGATCTTCCACGGGGACCAGCCGGCTTGGAAGATGTGGTTTAATGTTCGTTTTTGTTGGTAATGCTTTTTCTGAGAGAGGGGGCGGTAATTGCTATTGTTTGTTATTTTCGTTTATTTGCTCGATTGGCAGGTTGTTTTGGGTGTGGTTTTTGGTTGTTAGGAAACTGATTATTCCTGGTTTGATAACTCCCTCTGATACACTCGACGATCTTTGTAGTCCTGTATGAGGTTTGTTCCTTTTAAAAGCTTGTTCTTTTGGTACTGATTGCGTGGGATTGTTGTTGTTTGGTGATATTGGTAGCGTTCTCTTTTTATTTCCTGGTGTATCAGTATTTTTTTGATAAATTATCAGTTTATCGTACTTTATAATGGCGGAGTTTCCTTTTTCATTTTCAATTTTTATTTGTTCTTGCAATTCCCTTCGTTTTTCTAAAATATGCTGTGGAAAATCTTCTTTTATGTAATAAGTGGTATCTTTTAATACTCTCCTTTGTTTAAAGATTTCTATTTTCGTGCCCAATGAAGTGAATGTTACGGTTAAGTTATAACCGTAGCGTACATCTAACAAAGAATAAAAGTCCAACGTATACTTCACAATGAAATAGAAAACACAGCTGATTGAAAGGCGAATACTCGTTGCTGAAAGCAATCCGAATTCGCCATATTCGCCATGTCTGTCACGGAACATTAAATCAGGAGGCGGGTCACGTGACCAGACGTGACGCAGAAACAATACGGGAATCCGTCGCAACGACGTGTTAAAATTATTTTCCGATTTCATTCTGGATTCCCTCCGATGTTGGTACACGTATTTCGCCGAATTCACGTTATCATTCTCTCTTATCTACACGTATTCCCACGAACATGAAATTCGGGTTACAGGTAATTCAATTCGCGGGTACATGAAGGAAGGTAGGGTCGGGAACATTCTGGAATGTTCCTGAACTTGTATCGAAGGCCACCTGACGTAACGTATTGCTTGTCAGAGGCTAGCCGATGAGTTAGACAGAATTTTTCGGTCTCATAGGTTACAATGCAGAAAAATATTTTAGTAATTGTATTGTCTCCTTATTTATTTAGGTGGACCGTTAAGAACTGTATCTATCGAAAATGTTAACGTGTCTGTTTTCCATGGAAATTACGTTATTCTTGTTGGATGATGCCTTTCTTCTTCATTTTTTTCATGCGACTAATCCTTACCTCACATTAAATTGCAGTATTGAAGTATGTTTCAGACATAAACTGTTAAGTAATGCGGAATCATCTAGATACAGACCCACATGCTTATGTCTAAAATCTATAGTCACAAAGACATTATTAATTCACCATTCGGTGCAATTTGTATCCTAATGGCCACGTCGCACGCAAGATGCTCGTACGACAACGTCTCTGCTGCATACATTTTATTGGATGTCAGTGTCATGTCAATTAGGACAGCTCAATGAGCTAAAATTTTGTCGTATTATATGACCTCGCTCGGTCGGTTATGTCAGTCAAATAGGACAAGGTCAAAGAGCCATTGATGTTTACATGGAAGGTACTTAGCGCTTCCTTTTTAACTCGCCTTGCAGAAGCGTATTCCTCAAGATTTGGGTTTGAGGCTGGATACGTGGGTATCCATGGGTTGTACTTAACTACTTGAGTAATGACATTCATTTATCAAAAATATTGTCAACGTTATAGTTATCTGTTTCAGTTTCTGCTTCAGGACCTATAATGTGTTTGTTTACTTATTACTCGTTTTATATGAAAGATGACTGATAAAAGGTGGTTGACAAAATAGTGTATTATAATTTCCAATTTCATATCCGTTACAAAACGAACAGTTACGATAGCTTCCGGCCAGAAAAGCTTTTACAGAGTGACTACGACAACAGTTGATGCGATCTCCTCTCGTTCAGAGCGTAATGGAATAACCAGCGCCGGGACCTTCGAGGGGTCGCTAATAATTCAATTTGCTCGGAACATGTATTTTATTATCATAATCACGCGGTGCGTTCTCGAATGTTTCGTAGGGTATGGCTACACTCGCGATTGTATTATTCTGAAAAGAAAAGAAACGTTTATTGGTCATTTTCGGTGACGTGGCGTTCATTTCTCGATTAACTATTCACTGCGCTTGTAGATGGATTTCGATGACCAGAAGGTCCCGCGTCACTTGATGGTCTGTACAGCCTACGTGTAGCAGTACCTACTCTGAACTGAAGATAATTGTTGTTAGAGACTAGGTGACCATTGATAACAGGAAATACCCCCAATTATTTCCAAACAAAAAGAACTTAGTTTACGATAGATTGTGAAGGTTTTGGAAATTAAATTCCGATTGAACTAAAAATAGGTGTAGCTATAAAAAAGCCTTAGGTAGAGACTAAGAATTTACCCTTCCGGTAAATTCTAAGATTATTAAATTTTTCATTGACGAATCAGGTGCAACTGATGACGAAAGAGATTCCATGCACCAATCTTGATAAGAATCTTGAAATCTTTATAATACCTGTTAAAAAGCGAATAATGAAGGCACATATTTCTTTTTGTTTTCGAAATTTATATAATGAGTCTTGTATACTGATTATGTAACCCCATTCCGGGCCTTACTTCAAACGTCGCGTGTCGCCAGCGGGCTCGGCGACGCGGAATACATACGAGATCATTGCTTCCATCTGGCTTCCTTCCCTTGCGATTGTGGGGCATTCGAGTATTTATCAGATTTTATCAGTCTTTCAAAACTAGAAGCGTACTCTGTTTAGATCCATTTCTTCTAAATGATTTCTAGCTCAATTTTGAAGCAATAAGTATTTTTAAAGTTTCTCAAGTTTGTTTAAAGAAGTCGGTGGTAGTAGCCCAGGGGTATAGTATAAAGTATTGTAGCCGTATTCGAGGGGTTTCAATTCCGGTGGCATACATTAATGATTTTTCTAAGAGTAACGCGCACGTGAGTTTTATGAAATTAAATATCACCTGCTGCAACGGTGAAGGACAACATAGTGAGGAAACCTCTGAGAGTTCTTCGTAATGATGTCAAAGGTATGAAGTCCACTAATTCGTATTAGGCCAGCATAGTGGACTAAGGCCTACATCCTTCTCATTGTAAGAGAAGACCCGACATTACAGTGAGTAACCAGTGGGGTCTTAAACAGAGCCATCATACCTTACACGGACAGATATTACCCGGCCACCCTTAAAACCCAGGGTCTTCATGTCTTGTCTTTCAGTTAGTCCAGTCCACCTCTTTTCTCTCATTGGTCCGGTGGAATTTCATATTACAAAATAAACTCGTGGTATAATCTTTTGACGTGTGGCAGAAAATGATCACAAAACGTGCCAGCCATTATTTACGGCTGTGCTCATCACGGAACCAATACTAGGCGTCATTCAACACGTCGAGCTATTTATCGACGAGGGTTCCCGCCTGATGACATCCATTATTCATGAGGCCGCCAGTCGCGTGCAAGAGTTCAACTTAGCTGCTTTTGCAATTAATACTTGAAGTTATCTTAGGTGCCAATTTTATTTTCATTCTGCAACTTCGTCTAGGTTATTTAGATTAGTTTGCTTATACATACATAATCCATAGTAGACAGATAGTGGTGAGTAAAGCGTATTTGGAGGGAAGCCAGGCCGTTCTGATAGTTAGCGGTCGTTCTTCAACTTCATCAGAGCCCCTACGGCTTAAAATGTCTGACACATCTGCCTAGAAATCAATCCACATAGAGAGAGATACCTTAGTAAGAGTTGATGTGAAAATAGATGAAGTCATATAATCCACGACATTTTAATTTTTGTAGAAGAAAATTAGCCTTTTTCGACTCCCAACGGTCTGCCGGTAAATGTAACTTATTTCAATTACTCCGATTTCATCCCCAGAGGTTTTATTTTTACTGAAAAAGTACCTTTTATTTATCTTTTGTCTTCGTTGTATCTTTGTTTCAAATTTCATCTTGATCGATTCACTGGTTTGGCTGACAAACAGAGAGATTTTAATTTTAAAATTTATGTTGGTCTTTTCAAGATACAATTTTGAAGTGAACAAGTGAATCTATTATCATTACTTGATGAGTGTTTTTAATCTTTTACATCCAAACTTATTAAGTACTTTATTTTAAAGTAGGCTCCAGACTGGTAAGCTAGGTGCCGAAGATCTACATCATATAATTCAAAATGACACTTCCAGCAGAATAGTCACGACCAAGGTCAGATGACTTTGATCGGATTTAGAGATTAGAATCAGAATTTCTCATTAGCGCTTACAGATCCAAGGGATTGAGGGACAAAATAATACAATTCACGAGAAAATTTGACCTGTATAAAGGGTAACTGTTATATTTTTCTATATCTTGCGAACTTGTTTTATGGGCATTGGCAAAATTCGGTGAAGTATTTTAATACTTAGTCCTTCATTTGTTCCTCCAATAAAAAGGATTCTTCATCATCGACACCATCGTCCGTCTATTTATAGTATCTGAAGTATCTCGACTAGAGAACATCGGTCGCCTTAAAGCAAGTTTTGTGTTAGCTTTGAATTTCAGTCCCTTAGAATTCAAACCCAGACTTTCTGAATTAAAATACTTATCAAACTTAGAATCTAGGCTTACTTATAGTACGTTTATTGCTTTCGATTATGATATAAAAGCATTTCTTATCTTTATTACATCTGTGAATAAGAAAGGAACGATAAATATCCCCATATTTCCGTTAGCTGCAGTAATGGCGCGGCATTGTCTGGCTCGGTGCCGTCTTTATCTGTGGATAGGGATGCCCAAAAAAATGTATTGTATCGATATAATGTGTTGTATCTTGCTTGTATATTGATTTGAGAATTTTGAGATTTAATTAGTGTTTTTTAATAAAAAGGGGTATTTTTAAGGTAAGTATTCTTTAATTTTGATACGCAAATATTTTAATTCTTAGTAAAAATTAAGAATAAAAAAAGGTTCAATGGCACTAATAAATATAAATCTTCATTTCACAACTATGTTATAGGATTTTTCACTTCTAAAAGTAAACAATTGTCGTACTTCGATACGATACGATATTTTAAATAATTGATACGTTATATCGAAACGTATCGTATGGTCAAAATATCGTATTAAATATCGATATTTCGTATTGTGTTGTATCGATATTCCGATATATCGTACCGTAACGGGCAACCCTATCTGTGGAGTAACGGACAAAACGTTTTAGATAATGCTGGTTTTGTTGCACAAACAAAAGATGTCGTGAATAACTCGGAAGAATTTCATTCCGTGAAGGTACAAACGTTTCACGGGAATGAAATGATGATGTTGGTTGGAATTTGTCAAGCCAGTGAATATGATAATGTACAAGTCTGATTATTCATTAGATTTTTCTACTTTTAAGCAGTAAACCAATTTCGTTAAACCAAGGATAGGTAATTATAATAAGCGTATAACGTAACGGGAAGGCATTGTTTTAGATATAGGGGTTTAGGTCCTACAAGTGATATACTTATGGAGTAATAGCGGAATAGTCACGGATTCATATTATTATTATCTCCACTAATTTGCACTGAAGCAGCGAAAATTTCAGGCCTCTTCCTATTTAGGAAACAAATTGTGTCCAGCAGTAAGACTACAAGTTGCAACTAAATCTTTTGTCAAATTTATTGTTGCGTACATTTTTTGTACGTTGAACGAAATTAAAGCGATGATATAAAGGTTTGACAAAGAGGAGAAGAATTGAATTTTGTTTTTTATTTTGATAATGTAAATAACTATAAATCAGCCGAAAGAAATATTGTTTTATAGATTCCGCATAAAAAATGGTAGCATTATTAGTACAGTAAAAATAGATTTTAACTTTGCACTAAATTTCCGATCCAAATTTTGTTTTTTATAAGGTTTAGGGTCA
>DWIY01000610.1:0-12394 GCA_018248615.1 Erynnis brizo brizo
GCCCAATCCTAAGTGTGGAAAAGATCTATAATAAATATTTAGGACTGATAGTTAGTTTGGAACTAGTAAGTTACGTACGTTAGGTAATGGAAAAATAACTTTACATTCTTAGGTTCCGTAGATATATAAAATAAATATAGATTTATTCTTGCGAAATGGAAAGCTAGGTCTTTCCATCTGTTCACTCGCTATCAGTTAACCCGATTGTGGAGGTCATTTACGAAAACACCGTTATATCATACAATCGCCTTTATGTTTATGTTATTGATCTAACTTGACCCAATGTTATTTTTATTTAATTATTTATGTACACACTGTAAAATATAGAATCAAAAATTATTTTGTTTTAAATCTAAGCAACTCTTCAAAAAGTAAGCATTAAAAATATTTTAAACTAAGAAGATTTCACGTATTTTCACTCCTGAAAAGCTCACACGACATCTATTTCGACGTCTACGTTCTACCCCGATCGTATCGTTCTCTTGACACCCCGAGATCATTATCCTCGCTCAGGTTTCTCGCCATCTCGCCAGTAACTCGAATCGACACTCAATCGTTCCGTGAAAGTGCATTTTCAGCCCGGGGCGGGATCTTTGCATGACAATCGTTGCGTCCCACGACACTCCTGCGCTGTCGACTCACTGTTGTTCGATTTGTTAATAGAATGCTTTCATAATCAATCTAGCTGTCTGCATTTGTAATGTGTTCACAAATACAAATCTAGTCACTTTCTTATATTATAAAAGAAAATCACAAATGTAGTACTGCATTAAGGTACATAATCTTATCATTCTGCCTTCAGAGATCACGTTGAACATTTTGGCCAATAAAGGTGAACTGCCCATTTATGTTCCGCTGACTTAATTTATAGGTAGGTGTATGGATATGCATAGATTTTGTTATTTCTTGTGAAAATTTATTGGTTAACGCATGATCTTCAGCTAATTACGAGGCTAATATCGTAATAAAATAATTATAATGGACATTTGAAACATGTTACATGTTTCGTAGCCCATAACTTTATGACAGTAGGGTTAAGTAGAGATAAAAGCTCGCACCAATTATCTTTTTTACTTAATGGAATAACCTATATTCCATTAAGACTTAACACATACTTTAAATACAATCATTTCGCAAAAATGCATTTTCAACCCGGAACCCTTACATGACAATCGCTGTCCCGGCGGGCGGCAGCCGTTTTTGCGCTGCTGTCTGGACGCGACGCTATTATCTCAAAATGAGTTTAAAAGTCATAATTATGATACATCTACATCTCGTCGCTTAATGATTAATTACTTTAATAAGATGTTGTTTTACGTTTTGTACCGTCCATTTATTAAAAATGTTGGAATTATATTAATCGTCTTGTCTAGTTATTGTAATCTTAGTTTAATTCAATCGTTCTGCGAAAGTGCATTTTCACCCCGGGGCGGGACCTTTACATGACAATCGCTGTCCCGGCCGCGGCGGGTGGCGCGCCGTTCTGCTATCTCGATTCTCAATGTGTCGCTCTTATCACGAAACGAGTTTAAAAGTCATATGAGACTCTGTTTACACCTCGTTGCTAACTGTTTTATATCTTTTACGAGATATTGCTTACAATAATATATTTTTGATAGCTTCTCAGTACCTAAATATCTCAGTTTCTTTTGTCTTGAATCTTGACCCTATTTGAAGCTGTAGATCTATTTATTTATTATTCATTATTTTCTTTTTTAAATATGATTTTAATATTTATCACCGATTGATTTGTAGTCAGCAATAAGTAACAAAGTAAATTCTCGGTACAAATCATACAAAATAAGCCCATCACCAATACCTACGGCATGGGCAGTAAAGAGTCTGTAATACGTATCGAACATATAAATAATAATCGAATGACGCATATGTCATGCTCACGCTTGTAGTGGCCCATCAATCATGTTCATTTCGGTTGAAAAATATTTTCTTTTAACTTTATTACGAATGTTAAATTTGAACCGGCGCGTCCGTCGAACGTCATTATTGTTCTGTACGATGTACATTTGTTGTCTGAAGTGAAAGGTACATATCTGCCTACCGGTATGATCTGTACGGTACACATTTTTAATAGTAACGAATGTATCCTCGGTGAAAGGCGTGAAAGTCCGACTACGATAAGAATGTGTATCATATAACATTGTACACTTCGCCGACCGTCGAGCTTCAGTTGCGTTCGTCTGACAAAAATTTAATAAACGCCAAGTTAAATGTTAGACTTAGCTACGATATATCATAATGTTAGACGTCTCGCCCACAGTTTAGGCAGCATGAGCCAAAATGGCACCTACACAAACAATCGACCTTTCTCCGGCTTACCTCGCTAATATCGCTGGGATATTAACGTAATATATCGCTGAAAGCATTATTAATAACAACCCTAGATTGCAATCTTGTGCAAAGCTGCATTAAATTATTTCTGCAGTAGACAGTTTAAACCCACAGAGGGAGGAGGTATTAAAAAATGAAAAAATCAAATTACTTACAACCTATAATTTCTCAACGAGTTCCGTCAACAGGCGGGGGGGTACCTACCTACATAGAAATTTTCAATTTAGGATTTATCCGAGCCGCACTTTCAAAACGCAAAATAGTGGCTGCATTCGAATAACTAGATGGTAAATTTTGGGCAAACATTGCAGAGGGTCAACAAAAGCAAGCGAGCGAAGCGGGGGGCTCGAATGTTCTTTCGCGATTCTGTTTGCATAATTGAATACCTACATTCACTAGTCGCGTCACGCGCGCCTCCACCCGACTCAGCATCCTTAATTGCCCTACGTATTATTTGCCAATTAAAGTAAATTCTCATCGCGGACGTGACACGAAACCGGGATCGTTTCGCAGCTAAGAGATTCCTGTGGCAAGTCCTTCAATATATGCTAATAAACGCGACGATATGCTGGAAAATATTTAGTCGTACGAGCAACATTTATCACTAATTTTGAACAACTACAGTTCTTTGCATAGGTACCTGGTCTAACCATTTTCAATAAAATATTGTGGAACCAATTCACCGAAAGGGCAAAACGTGGAAGTCTTCCTTTACTGCCTTTTTCTCCGATTTGTCATTGAGTTTCAGACATAATAAATCTAACAAGTGTAAATCGTGATAAAATTCCAACTATCCACTGGAAAGAAAACTTGGTACAAAAAGAATAGCGTTAGGAATATTGAAGAATTCCGGGTCGCCTCTTTGAAGAAGTCCAACCTCGCTCTTTGTTTCGTTACGTTCAGTCGAGTGCTCCATAAATATGCAGGATGATTGATATTCAAGATTTCTTTAAAAATTCGGATCCTTAAAATGACACGCGTACATAAAATAATAATGTTATCAATAGATAACGAATAGAAAAATCAGACCAATAAATTCTAGCTTCGCCTTGGCGACGACATAATTGAATGACTCAGTTCGAAATGGTCTAATGGGTCCAGTCCAGTTTCGCAAGAATAATTTGAGACAATTTTATTTGATAACGTTTCGACTGCAAACGGCGAGCGGCGTAAAGCGTTTGGAATTCAAGGCCATTCGTGCCGTGTAGAAATCGAGTTCCTGATCCGTCCGGGAATGGCTCGCCCGCTCCCGGCTGGCCGACTGGAATGCGTGCAAAATAAACAAGTATAACCGGTTTTCTTGCGCATCGTGCGCTTTGTCCACTCGGAGGCAGCCACAGCCTTTTGCCCTCTCACTCGCACGTGCAACTTACAGTTGGCACATTACCATATCACAGCCCTGCCGTGCTCGTAAGATAACCACAAGAACGTCGGTGCTGTCACCCGACACACTCCGTGCCATGTTCCGACGTATTGATCCAACGTTTAGTAGCAACGGTATGCAGTTCTGGCTACGTAGACCTATACTCGTAAACAATGTATGTAAGTTTGTAATTTAGCCGAGCTTCGGGGTCTTCGGTCTTCGGGGGCATCCGTCGAATTACTTAATAGCTCACTTCGAAGGCGCAGTAACTCGATTACTTTCCGTGTTGATTTATGTAGCTGAAGATTTATTCATTGCGGTGTTATCTAGCTTTCTTTTGTTGTGAAGCTTGTTATAATAAGTGATCGTTGCAAAAAGCCCGACCCCACGGGCAGCGTGGCGCGGTGGCGGTGGCTCGGCGGCCGATAGACGACAACGCCCATATCTTGTGACGGCCGCGGTGATGTATTGCCGCTGATCAAACCCCTCCACAAACTATCCGAGCCTTTATACCGGACACTATCTGTAATAAATACGGCTCAAGCATTTACGCTGCATGTCTACCTATTAGCAATAAATTAACCGTTACGTAATTTACATTTTGTTTGCCTAATCGGCATTAAAGTTAACTGTCGGAGCTAGGACCAAAGTGCATGTGATTGGTTTTAAGGAGAATACCTTAGGTAACTTGTGCACTAAATGTTCTCAGTAATTTAACAGAAGCGTTAAAACTGTTGTCTTTATCCTTTTCTCAGTATCATTACCTACACAGGAATACCTACCTAGTTGTAATAGATGATAATTGATCGATTTTTGTATCCAAGTTATACCCAGCGTTAGCTCCAATCATAATTAAGAAATGCAGACTTACAAACAGTTTTGCAGCCGGTGAAAATATTTCGCACGCAACTGTATCGAATAAATAACACTGGCAACTTACGTCGGGGGCTAACTTTTGCCGAGGGCTGTAACAAAAGATTTATCATCTCATTCAGCGTTACGAGGCCGTTGAAACTCAAAGCAAGAACACGAGGAGTCATTAACCCGCGGTTCGCTCGTTAGCCATGCAATTCTGGACTGAGCAGGTATATCACGTGTTGGACAATCATGGCACGAGTGGCTACAACCACAAGTATCTATTTCTCTCGCCTGGAGATTGCTAAAATTGGATCTTTCTTGTCGTATTATGTACTATTCTTCAAATGTGGTTTTTGACTAGGTCGAATTTCGGAAGTAAAAATATGTATGAGGATGTCAGTTCAGCAGTAAACATCTATTAAATTTGAAAAGGAATCCATTCATACCCCATCACTCATGGACAATCAATTACATACATAAACAGGCTAGTAGGAAGGCCTGGCTATAGGTACACGATATTACCCCCGAGGACTTTTTCGCCTCCAATCTGACTACAGCAACCCCTTCTTCACAACCCAAATGAGAAGAATTTGGACGGCGGCTTATAAGTGTGATTATGGGCATCTCGAGAACTTTATACAAATTGGATGACTCATTGGTCATATGCCGTCTCTGTGCACAAAGAGAAAGTTCCCCAACTCACCATTTCACCGTAGCTCGGTAATGCCAGATATGTTTTATCGCACACAATATTTCGTGTAATTACAATGCTAAGTATACGGTCAATGTACTCGGATGATGTTTAGCATCCAATTATTTTAAGAAGTATTTAACATTCCTACAGCATTTGCGTCAGAAGTTAATTCTAATTAACACATGGCTTACATGCCGCATTTAAAGCACCGGCTCTTTTATTTATTTTTACAATTATAACGAGGAATAATCATTTAATTTATTATTTATGACTTTATTACCCGGCACTTGCGCTAATCTTGTGTTTATTCATGAGCCAGGACGGAAACTAGTTAATTAGGAGTTTTCCTTAAAATCTTAGTATGAAAATTATGAGAAATGAAGTATTTTTTGTACTTGTTTTCTTTGCGCACTTAATATAATTTCTACACTTATTTCTTATTTGTTGATATTTTTTCCTACGTGTCCAATGAAATAATTAAGGTGTTTTACGGTTTTCCAGTATTAATTTTAAGACCATTTATGTAGGTCCCGATGTTTAAGGATAACTAATTAAAACTACGCCGTAGGATACATAACGACCCAAGATAAACAAGTCTGATCGTGATTTTCTGTTTGTTCTGTAAATCTCAATATTAAAACCTGAACGCGCGCCCGCCTATCTCCTATCGATCATTTGTCTTTAGGAGTTCTTGCGGAAGAACATAAAACGAATCACTCTTTTCCTCGTTTCCGTCGTCGTAGTTACAGGACGTTCAGTTATTACGAAGACACTAAAACATTTATCCGTTTCTTACCCCGTCGTCGAACAGTTACAGCTTTTATGAGTCCCGATATTGCGTAGGCTGAAAAGAGCAGTTACTTCATTATGAGGTGTTCGAGAGCACGTGAATCAGTTGAAAACTAACTACGTGGCCTTTAATTATTTAGCACGCTCACTATGCGAGTGTGCAGTGTTAACACGATGAGGTTTTATTCGCGTGGTACATGTAGGAACGGTTATTATCGCGGAGGCTCGCGGAGCGTTGAGGCTTGTGCAAGGAAGTATAGTGTTTATTCGCGCAAAAATCCTCTAAATGACATGCAGTTATTATGATGACAATAATATTTTTCGGTCCGGGCAGATAACGGGCATGGATTCTATTTATAACTTTAAAAGCATAAGTAGGTACTTATCACGTGCAGTTTAACAATCTTAATTTGTCCTTCAATTTTTATGAAAGCCACAAAAATTTGCACGAGATTTCGAAGATATTCATTTGCATTTATGCAATCTATCACAATTGAATGTTTTTAATCAGCTAACACAAACTGTGCACAAACTGAATAATGTCACATGTCACGAACTTCAAAATTCTCACGTGTGTACGTCGGTGGCGGCGTCATTTGCTTTTGAGGCGGCTTCTCCTGATAATTCAGCCGCACGCGCCGTGTAGGGTTATACAATTTGCGCGAACGGGCTACACGTAGCGTGAGTTTTTGTCGGCGGGTTCGTTAGTCGGCGAGGTGGCGCCGCTACAGTACTCGTGCTCGAGTGCGCTCCTCCAACTCTTTAACTGCCTACATGAAGGACACTCTACGGTGCACTCTCCTATTATAAACTGCTCTTTTAATGGTTTGCGCCGATTTTAATTATTCTCCCGATTTTATTTCGAATTCGTTTCGGCGTGAATGCCTACATTCGTTAACAGAGCAGCAATTTTAGGCACCTATTTCGGAGTGCTAAGTTGCACACGTGAGCGCTAATTTCACCGTTCGTACGGGCACGTTTAGATCTTTTATGTTTGACACATGATAATGAGGCATTCAGAGCGACACAACGAGGACCTTAGTCTGCATCTCGAGAGACTAGCACCCGGAACCGATGTCTAACGAAGGCATTCAGTCTTCGTCCAACATTACTCTTAGGTCGGCAGCCGCCGCTTCCGATTAGGCGGTCGGATTGTTGCATGGCGTCTTATGTAGGTAATAAATCACTAAATTACTGGCGCAAACATCGTGTGTGCACTCAATTCGGCATCGTACACGGAACGCAAATTCGAACGATAATCCCGTTAGTTCGCAATAGGCTGACCGCGCCGATGCTGCACCAACAAAATCTATTAAGTCCGCCAGCTCGCTCCATTGCCGCGGACGATAATGCCATCATTGTAGCTTTCGGTAGCGCTCCGGACAGAGCACTCGATTGCGCTAGACGATCGCTGATTACCACACGCACAATATCCACCAAATTGGATAATACACTTAAAATACAATCGCGCTATGAACGATCCGTAATCTAGTGACGCGGCTGCCGATGAGCATATTAATTTGTCGCGGAATAGGATTAGGGCGCGCGCCGAGTGCGTGATGCGATCACCGGCTTACTGTGTTCATACAAAGCGTCGTCGCTCTTATAATAATTACCGCTTCCACGCTCTCATACTGAATATATCTACCGCCATTCAAGGAATGTTTCCACAGTGCAATTCCATTTTTTCGAAAACCATGCTGAAACCACAGAAGGGCTGAATTTCGATTAGGGCTGAAATTCGATTTAGGAGTAACAAAGTTCATAGTTCACAAATAGCAAAAATGAAAAAAACTAAAGATGGAGTTGGCTAGCTCAACGGATTGAAGACCTCTACAGTGGCAATATTTCTTAGTTTGACATGCGGAGTAGGCAACCCCGCGCTGCCGCCGGCTTCTTTCTTCAAGTTTCTCGGCGACGCCGCCTCCGAGTGTTCTGCTTGAAAGTTTTAAACTGCGCGCTTTAGGTTCTTTATTGTCTTCGCGGGTTTCTCTCTTTGCGCAAAATTTAAACATGTACCACTCGACGACGGCGCCGTGTGAAGTTGCTCCCTTTGAAGTTTCCGGAACGTAAACTCCGAAAGACGATATGCGATAGACAAACAAATTCTTTTTATATACTCTCATAGCAACTACCGACGTCTGACGACCGTTAATCTTTTGACTTCGAGACGAGGTACTGGTTTTCGGAAAGCTCCGCCCTTCGACGGTCCTCCTCGTGCTACTCCCTATTCTTTTTTTCTCGGCCCTACGAAGTCGTGAATAGGTGTACGATCGTGTGAATTATGACCCGTACGATTCGCCGCTCATCGCTGCCCGGTATGAGAGTCAAATTCACGCGCAAGGACGACGATCATAACAGTCTGTGCCGCGAAATATAAAAAGCCTGAATCGTCGAGCCGCCAAAAAGGGCACTCTTATGGAGTGGGCTACTTGGAGAGTGTCGTAGAAGTCGACAAGAAAAGCCCGCGCGCGGCGGTTTATACCCGTGTCAGCTTAAATCGAAATTTCGCCGAGGCCCGCGGACGCCGCCAGTTAACTTGTAACTCACTTTTGATGTATCGTTGTTTTTGTATTGTTGGAAGCCTTGTAAACATCGGGATGCGAAACTTTCGGGTCGACTGAGCCACGGGTATATATGATAGGTACGAATAAAACTTTCCGACGACTACACCTGCTCGAGTTATCACTTCGAGCTTATCGTGCAGTTAATATAAAACATATTTAACTACTTGTGTTATATACGAACTACAAGATAAGCTTCAAGTTGTGTAACACATGACCTCGGTTCCAGGCAAATTTGTCGTGGGCGGAATAGTCACGGTAATAACTTGCACGGCAAAGAGGATATACGGATAGTGCTCTCCGGTGGAAATTGTCGGGCCGTGGGTATATCGTTTAAACAAGTTTTACTAGAGAAGAGTATTGTGGAATTCCACCTTTTTCGAACTCGAATTTCTACCACGAAAAAACAAAATAGTTTTTGTTTAGTTTAGGGGAAGAATTTATTTGAATCCTTGCGTTTAGATTCACGTCATCTCCGTGAAACTATTTTCTTTGTGATTATGATGAGCAATCCAATGAGGCTGTCGAAATAATAAACAAAAACTTAAATGAATTTTCGTTTGAACGAAAGCTAAGCATGTGAAACCAAATAAAAACTTTAGATTAGTTATTACCAATGGTATAATACAATTGCGAGCATAATTAAATATGATCAATAATAATTGTAAACAAAATTAAACAGTTTCGTGGACATTCGCAGCAACCGTAGACCGACCAATTATAATCTGAATTACTGGGAATAATTACAGACAAAATTATGCGGTGTGTTCTAACCGCGTTGCGATTAGATTCGTACAGTGCAGCCTAATGAATGGCGACACATTGAGGAGCGTCATTGAGCGGAATTACAAGAGGGGAGGGTAGGGTAACAATGGCGGCGGACGGTTTACTGCCGATCCCGGGAGATAGCGTCGCTGCAGCGAGTAAACAGCGCGTAAAGTCAGCTGCGATCGCAATAACGAGCCGCCAACTCGCAAACATGTCTCCACATCTTCTGTCAATGTCAGACGGTTTGTCTAGGGAGCGTAACTTTATTGATTGCCGATTTTTAAATTGCATATCAAAGACACATAAATGCGGAATTTTAGACACAAAAACATATCGGTTAATAACAAAATGTTTTGCATGTTTTATTTAGATAACTGAGTAAGCCATTTACTAAATTTTCAGTAAAAAAAAACATCCGTACCTACTCTACATTTTTAACTCCTGTGGAGTAGAATGCGTGGTCATGCTCCATAAACCTAATAACCTTATTTATACACAAAGGATTTCCCAGTAAAATCCTCACTTGACTGTTGATTATTAATAATTACTTATTTAATTTAACCGCTTTATGTGTGGGAGTAAATATTGAAGCCTTCTTCTTTCATCCTCAACATTCAATTTCGTCGATAGTATTTAGTAGATAACATTTTGTATTGATTTACAAATTTTTAACAAAATATAACAGAACTCCATTTTTTTAAATTCAGCCGCTTCTTTATATCTCAAGCGCGCAACTGGACCTTTGACAATACTCAAAATTCAACTTTTATTCATTATAAAGGTACGTACATACACACTATGAAACGCTGTAGCTTTGTATGTAACCTATTCGCAATTTATATATCTACCATGTGTACCATATAAGTACGAAATTGGACCAATGCATACGTCGCTAGACGGTAAACGCCACACGTGCGTACCTGCCCATTGATGTCGTAACGTCAACGTCGCGTCGTCCGAGGCACGTATTCACAATAGTTATTTAACGTCTTGTTTGCTCGTAACGAAATTCCTTCACAAATTACTTAACGCCTCTTACAGACGCGGAGACGTTTATTAGTTGGTATGGACGTATTTGTAATACTTATTCTGCTAATATAAACACGAATAATGTGTTAACACATTATTCGAGAAAATAAATTACTACTGATGGTATGATACCATCAGTAGTAATTTATTTTCTCTTGGTATCATACCATCAGTAGTAATTTATTTTCTCTTTTCTGGGTCTATTCCTCATGTCGGAATTTCCATTATTTTTTTCTAGAATTCAACTTTAACCGCAACATTCTAACAATAGGCTTACCTTTGAAGTTGTGAAGATGCACCATGTAGCAATGTTTTCTTGTCGACTGCTTGAATTAATCAGCCGTCGAATCGACAGACAGTTCCCCAATTAGAACCGAGAGTGTAGGGTTGCCACGTAGCGTTTTCGGGTTCAGCTGCATTTACAATTAACAGGCCAAATGTACGCCTGATGGAGTTAATTATTGAAATTGTCTTGAACTTCTGTTACATTCTTAATAGGTTTTTTTCATTAGTAAATTCCGAAGCGAATATCTCGGAATTCCTTATTTTCCGATCTATTTTCGATACAATTTCGGTTGCAAACGGAATCGATGCGATGTTTTTAGGGGTTCGTCAACTACCTACTTTACCCTAAAGCGCGGGAATCAGCATTTCAACATTTTATTATCTATTCTCAATTTATATACCTACCAAGTAAGCATTATTATTCAATGTAGAACCGGCAGCGCAGGGTTGACAGTTGACGTGGCACCCGAACGCTTCGTGTTCGGGTTCAGCTGCATTTACAACAAAGGCCAAATACCGTAATATCGGCGCCTTCGGACGATTAGTGCTAAATTAAGTTTGGCCCGAGCATACTGTCGAGCCGGTCGATTTCGCCGCTGCCTAAATACGGATACCCATTGTTACGTAATCAATCAAACAACACTCGCACCACTTTGTAGCGACACTTGATGCGATTAAATCAAAGGTTTTCCGTGAAAAGACGTCCGCTTGAGACTTTATGCCGCGTGAGAGAGAGAAGTCACCACCCCGCGAGGTTGATAGGTGAAACTTTTAAGATAGGTATGTGTTGACCGTATTTTAAGTCACTAATATTTATGAAAACGAACAAACAAATAAATTAGTCTTCCAAAGTTCACTTTTTAATTAACTGTTCTGATTTTCTTGTTTTTGTTTATTTTTTGCGAAAATGAAAATATTCAATAAAAAAATCAACCGATCAAAATTCTTTGAAAATTTTCTTTTCACTTGATTAATTCATTGCATTGCATGGCAAAATAAAATAACTTTTGGTTAAGCATTCACTAAAAAGCTTATTCAATTCGTTCTGCAAAATTTTTCAATGGATTTAATAACCCTCGTTACAATTTTACAATAGACGATTTCAGAGCAGAATGAAGCTTCTATGAAGAGCGGAAAGTTGAGTTAATTTCATTTAATCGCTCATTACGCTAAGCAAATATCAAATACCTACATATACGAGTAAATGTGTGCTCTTAATTATGTACGCTCACTGTTGAACTCTCGAGAGTGTTTATTCTTTTTGTTTCTGTGTTAATATACTGTATTAATTTTTGTCCATATATGATCCACTTGTATTTCGGTAACCGTAACCTATACATAAATAAAACTACATTTGGTGGTTTCTTTATTAATAACAATAATCGATGTAGGATGATAAGGCAAGACGTCGAGTGCGTTCGCCGGTCGGTTTCGGGGGTTTTATGTAAATGTCCGTCGATAAACCGTGCTCGGGGCGCTCATTTGCATTCATAGGCTCGTAACCCTTGCTCGCTCGTCCTCCGCTCGGCGCTGGAGCAGCCACGTCCGCCTCGTCCGCCTCATCCGCCGCCCAGCGTAAAACTTGGTTCGCCTTTCGCACAATAATTTACGACTCCCCATGTAATACCGCCGCGTCCAGCCGACGATATGAGTTTGCCGATGAACAGTGTGAGGTCGCGGTGTTGCCGTTCGATT
>DWIY01000611.1:0-12387 GCA_018248615.1 Erynnis brizo brizo
AGACAGACAGACAGACAGACATTAATTCTAAAAACGCGATTTTTGGTTTCTGTTATCGTCCTTAATGCCAAATCAATAAGTCTTTTTAAAATATTTTCCATGTACAGTAAAATCTTTTCTACGATTTTATTATATGTATAGATATTTAGTTAAACTTTTTATGGTTTGCAAAGCGGCCCTCCAATTAACTCGGTGCGTCAACACAGCACAGAGGTGTTCGCGAATGGTCGGCGACATAAACAAAGTGCTTGTATATCTGCTTCTGCGTAGGGTTGTAGAAAAGAATATTATGCAAACTTAATCTGTATGTGAGCACTAGGCTTTTTTGAGATTTTTGTAGATATACATACAGGTTTGAGAATGAGATTTTTTAAACGTGAGGGGATGGCTAAATCCGAATTGATGAGGAATAGTGAAAAGTACTCAAAGAAGACTAAGGGGCTTTTAATGCTAAGGACTAAGGGACTAAGGGTTTTGATGAAAATTAAAATTTCATCATTGGACTTTTGGTATATCAATACTCATAGCCAGGAAAAAACCCCTTCATTTTGAAAATAAAAAATTACAACCTGTATACCATTCGTACCACCACCACGTGTATAAGTAGCAGACTGAAATGTAGGGTAGGCACTAGCATCGAAACTATTAATAATTAACATAGAAATATTATCTGTAGTCGAGTGTGGGTGCATGAGGTGTGTCCTATGAGGAAAAAGATGTTCAATTTATTTATTTGAGGCCGATATTTATCTTTGGGAACCTCACTTCAAAGCCATGCAGCTTCAGGGGTCATCTCCTGTTAAGAGGGTGGCGTTAGGTCCCTCCATAGGCGCTTGAAGAACTGTGTACTTACGGTTTACTACTTACTGTTAAATACTTTCTGTTGGCAGAAGCCAATGTCATAGTCCTTCGAAAAGAATTCTATCATCGCTCATAGACACACACACGTAAGATTTTAGTGTTTTAAAAATCAAGTACCTACGCTGTGTACAGCCCTAATGTTATCCAGTACTTTCTCAATTTATACCGCCCTCGGGGACTGGGGGAGCGCTACCAATCGATGGTAGATAATAATTTTTGCTCTACATTTAAACCTGCCACCATATTATGTCATAGTGATAGGTAATTTAGGTACGATGTGACTTTTTCAGTAAATATAAACCTAACCAACTAACTCTTGTTACAGAAGATTCTTGGCTTAGCTGAAAACTCGTTTTGAATGGGATTCATATCGATTTTAGATTTTGTGGATTTGAGGAGCATTGTGACAGTGACAATAGCCCGACAAATTTCACTTTTTCTGGCACCTATTTTATAAAGCTTAAGTGGATAGCAACTTATTATTTTTTGATCCTTCGCCCAAATTCTCCTGTCAGTCGGTTCGCGCGCCGAACACAACTTCGTTGACTTGCGAACGATAAAGTAATTTATGCTCGGTAGATTATGCTCGGCGTTAAAATACCACTCCGTTCATGTACTATCATAAAAACTATTAATAGCCTCGTGAAATCCTTTCCGTATATCATGTATTACGTCTTCCCTCTGTATAATAAATACCTACGTGTTAACGACTCGTTCGACCTCTACCTATTCATAACTACTTAAAAAATATAACAAAAGTTTTGTATGAGTTCTGTAGCTTTTCCTTCAGATCTATTCATCACGGTAACCTTTGCCCCGTGATGTTTTTCATTGTATGTATGATGTACTCAGCATGAGAAGACGCACCAAATTGCATGGGAACCACTTCCTTCCCATCCTTATCTTCCTTGTATCAGAATGTCACCTATTATCTCTGTTTCAAGCACTTTCGTTGGTTGTAGCGCACCGCTACGTGTACATGTAAGGTTCTACAATGATGGATGCGTATACGCCACGTTTGTGCGGTCCTGTGTTAGGTTAGGGATGCTCGGGAATATGCCTCCTCTATCTATGTATGTAATCTAGTTACCGTATCACGACTTACGGTACTCACATCTACCTGAGATTTAAATTGAATCAACACGAAGATCGAAATGATTACCACGGAAAAATGATTATCAACGCTCGTTAACGTGATTACGGAATGGCCAATGTTATTTGACCCGTCAATATATTATTCTTAACGAGGACAAAACAGGAATACCTACACGCTCAATTAAAATAAACGTCGTAATTAATTTGCAACAAAATTATTACTCTGTTTATACATACGCTTTATGTTCAATACATCGTGAAGCCTGCGTTATGGTCATGTAAATTTGACATTTTATGAGCTACAAGTTTTAAGGGCCTGCGGAATCGTGTGTAAAATTCAGGCGGTTTTGACTGTGAAATAATTATGTCCAGCGCCCACTGGCCCAATAAAATGATAAATGCCGATTTTTTTGGCGTGGAGTATTTCAAACACAGCTTACTCGTAGGTACCTATAGATATTGTCCATGTTTTGTGCAGGACATTCAAGTCCAATACGAATATGTGAAAGCACAGTGACAGACTAAGAATACAGTCTCTTAATCTATCGATCCGGACTTAAATCCTATCAACATGCACCCAATAACTTTACTAAGCTATTTGGTTTTAAAAAAATTAATGAACAAATCAAATCTTCTCGTTTTGCAGAAGAATTTACAACACTGAGTCACAATAATAACAAAGCAGTAAGTCGTATTTCGTGTTAACATTCCGATCTGCCCAAATGTCCGCCAGCCTTTAGGGTAAAGTTTCAAGTATTTATAATTTACAATCGGATTAGTAACCCGCGAGCTAACTCGTAGTTCACCTACCGTGCTACTCGTAAGAGATAACATGTGCGATAATAATCTTGTGATATCCATGACCTATTGCTATGCGATATCGTATAAAGCTTTAAGCACGCAAGCGGCTGCGGACTCAGACACACGGTGTTCTGGCTTAAAGTGATGGTAGGGCTAATAATAATTGCAGCGATGCCTCCTTGTAGTTACATAAATTTTCCAGTAACGCCATGCATGGCCAGGCGGCCGGTGCCGCATGAAAAATACCCGGATTATAACTCGGGAGCGATCTACCGAACAGATAAGGCCGCTAGATATAAATTATCTCACAAACGTAAGACGCGACTAATATTAAATAAGAAAACATGTAATTCACGTTGGTTCGATCTGCCGGCCGAGTAATAAAATACACAATTCTGACAGTTCTTAAATAATGACGTCCGCGTTGGCCAGGAAATGCTTAGAAAGTTTAGTCAAACGTACCTTCCTACTGCTTGAAAGTCGACCATTGCTCGAACTGCTTGTAATAGTAACAAATTATAATTGTGGTTTGTATGTGAACAAGCATTTATTTGGGACGATAAAAGGAGTTATTTATATCCATGCCTCCTTCATATTATAATGTTCGTGACAAAACGTAATCCTTATAACACCAAATTAACTGATTCTGCCGTTGGAGATAAATAACGTGGTATATCATGCCTTTCACAAAACCTTATTAGATGAATAAATGTAATTAAAGATGAGAATTCGTATTTAACGTGTTAAATTATGGGTTAAACAAATCATCTACTTTAATTTACTTCTTGAGCATTGTCTTGTCTCCCCGAGTAGTTACGCTTACTACGAGTATAAGCAACATTTTTGAACATAGGTACTCATAGTAGGATCTAAAGTGCATTAAACTTTAATTAGTTCTCGAGTACGTTTTGTCTTATTCTGTAGTGTTATATAGACGATAATAATATAGACGTGTTAGTTAGACGTTGATTTTCATTATTCATCATGATGACCTAACTTTCTTCATCTCAGTTCAAGCTGTTCTAGGAATTTGAGATGTTTGTTTTTATATAATTTCCTTAAATCGCCTAGAGAAGTGACTATGACGTGTCTTAACGGAATCATAAGGTAAAATCACTTGTTGAATTTACTCGAAACTCGAGTCTTTACGCATAATTAAAATGTTTGCTCTTTGGCGCCACACGTCGCGGATAGTTTCGTAGTGTAAATCTTATTGGAGTGAACATCCGAGTTCTAAGGAATGTTTGATGATTATGTTTTGTTTGTTATTTCATGCTCAGTATTGTAATTTACAGTTTGATGGCAAATTTTAGATTATTTGACTTGACCTACTTATTTGGTGTTTGGATAAGACGTTTATCGCTCTTGTTTAGTATAAGAAACGAATCGATTGTAGTAATTACACATGCCGGTATAGAAATCGACATCGAACATTTATTTGCAATCATCATAAATGTAATATTTGGTTTACTCGTACTTGAAAATACAAACTGATTCTAATAGAATTTACAAGGCACTTACTTACGATTCTTGTTTATATAAAGTGGGTCCTCCCCATAACTTGTTACTTTACAAAGTTCTAGGGACGGTTGAATAAAGCAGGAATCTGAATAATATACGGATCGGCTCTTAGAAGTCATTTGCACCGTTTTAGATGGTAATGTAGGCGATAGACTGAATTGTAAATTCCTTTTGAATGCCGCCCGGCGTTGAATACCTCGTCCCGATATCGCCCGGAGGAAATCTGTGGGATTGGAGAACGGTGGCGCCTACAACTTAACACTGCAAATCACTTGCAATTTTACATGACAAAACTTAATCAACGCGGACCTGAATAACTTGCTCGGATTCATATTCATCGACGAACAAAAAAATCTCAGCGGTGACAAACAATCGGCGTCGTTAGACCACCCTTGCAAGTTATTTCTGAAAACATTCGAATAATGCCGTCCAGGCCCTTAGCGCCCCCACTCATCTAATACAAAAATACATTTGTTATGGTGAAAACAAACATATTTCATCAAATGGGCAGAAATGCAATCCGTCGGTCGGCAGAAACGCCTTGTAATTGTGGGACGCCCACGGCTCTTGCGGTTTTAGGTGTAAAAAAATCGATTAAAGTATGGCGACACGCTGCGATCGATACATGATAATATTTCATTTCTGTCGTGACGGGTGTGCCGTAGATTCTCAGTTTTGTGAAATTCAATTAAATATTATGCTACGGAATAGCGTTGCGACGTATCATCTTACATCGTCACTAAGTTTGGAGATATATTTTATGGTTTTAGGAAGTTGGCGGACATTATGAGGGTCGGAGCGCGATAAAAATAATTTATATTTTTATTGATTTATATTGGCACATGATAACCTTAATGATGTTACTTAATTAAGTTACGTAAGTTATGATGAAACTAGTAGGGATATATTTTATACCTATTTGCATGGGTGCAGCTAAAAGCAAATGTGCCTTTCCGTATTTTAGAGGGCATGTAAGGCTTTTTCGCGCTTGGTTATAATTGCTACATAGCAGTCGTGAAATCTCTTCAGAAGCCCTAGAAGTGGTTTGAAAACATCCGACGCGGGTTGGCAAGTGGCATGTACGAAGGTATAGGCTTTGGCTTGGTGGAGACCAATGCATATTGGAACAGCCCAGTGAAGAAAGCTTGTGGCAAGGAGAGATGAAACTGGACCCGTTGTCAGATAAAAAAAAAGTTTACTTTCTGGTGTTTTAAATATGTAAAATAATTATTCATTCCGAGAAATATTATTTAATACCTAGTATTAATTTGCATTGTTTCCTTCTAGATTCATGAGAACTTTGGACGACTACCTGAGAATGAATAGCGGTGAGTTACGTGTTTGTTTGCACGGTACTTTAGCTTATTGGTTGGCTAGCGGTGTGGTTGTGGGTACAAAAATAACAAAATAATTCTGTAACTACACAAATATAGTGTAGCTTAGTTTATGTAACTATAGTAGCGAATTTTGATAAAAAAATAATAGATAAAGAATTTTAGTAAAATTATTGAGTGTAAAACAAACGTATAAGAGAACAAAACGTTCCATAATCCCCATTGATGGGGATTTCCATTGGGGATTTGCGGAATAACCCATCTTGATAATTAGATCGAACATGGATCGGACATGGATATCATTAGATTTGAGACCGGTGGTCTAGAGGTCTTCAAACTTTCTCACTTTTACACATATTTTGTAAACAAAAAAGATAATATTTCAATTTTGACACTAATTTCAAGAATGTAAAAAAGTCTTCGTGTCGAGAAGGTTTGGAAGTGACGTGAAACTGATACCGTGGTATTGCAAAGTTATTTCGTTTATTCCTCATAACTTAATGCTCTGGAGGTATGGAATTTATATAAATTGAGAAGTATATTTTGATTATATTGTTCTGAGTAGTATAAAATGTCAAGAGTGTAACGGGATGAAGATGTTTAGCTCGTTTTGATGCCAATATACTCTTAAGGAGACTGTCCACTACACCGCCTCATGCCATGACCGTGCTATAAACATACTCGTAATAGGCAAGGAAACAAGTATGTCACGAGCTACGTACGACGCTTACTGGATATGGATACGCTGTGGATACGTACGACGTATCCACAGCGTATCGAAACCGAGTGGATCGACTATTATTATTAAATATATTCTCGGTGTTCGTCGGTGACGAAACGGTCTAGTGGCCATAGTCTCCAAAATTTTCATATAAAGTGTATTTTTGACCGACACGGACTAGCATAGTCCTGGTATGAAAAGGTTTAGTGGGCACACTCCTTTATGAGTACACTGTCGATTACAATACAACAGAACCGTGCGAGTCCTTTTACTTGTGGTAATATTCGCGGTGTAGGCTCGCTCTTTCTTGATAGCAGACGACTAGAGCTTATTGTGGCCCAAGTGCTGAAACACATTTTTTGAGAAGTGTTTGAGGCATTATAAAACCATGTTGACCCAATTATTGTAGGTAATATTCGAACACCAAACATGCAGACATGCAACAAACAGGCAGACCTGCCTGGTAAGTGATAGAATTTAGCTAAACAAAGAAAAAGGTGTTTCAGGCCTTCTGAAATTTTGAAAATAGCCTGACAATAGTTATTTTTATCTAAAAATAACATAATATTAGTATGTAAAAACAACTAAAAAATTCATCGCGCCTTAAACACTTTTTACGATAAAAAAAAATTTTAAAGACGCCTGGCGAGGTTATAAACCCGGCGTAATATTCTGGCTTCATTTTTTAAAATACTAAATTTAATAATGTTAAAAAAACTGTTCTTTCATCACAAACGGCTTGGTTAAATTCAACTCGATTACTCGATTGATTCAACATGGTTTTATGATGTCTCATATACTATTCGAAAAATTTCTGCTAGCTTTTGGGCTATTACAGCGAGTGGTCGTCGCAAACTCAACAATGTGTCAATGACAAGAGGTTTCTAACCGTGGGATTATCATTAAAGGATTTACGTATAGAGAAACAAATTGAAAATGGGTATTGGAGCTTTTGGATTTTGTAAAAGATTTTAATTTAATAAAAAAATATGTAGTTTCTGTAATTTTGTTTAAATTTAACATCAGTAACCATTGTCTGCATCTTATTTGTAAAGCACAATCTTAAACAGGTCAGGGGGGTGATATTCTATAAGGCACACAATGGATTGTTACGATATTTGACTTTTAAGCCGTTTTTTACTTTTTATCACGGGTAAGACACGACATCGCCGCGATATGAGTGTGACTGGTCATACAGAATACAGGCCCAGGGCAGACGAATCCTTCTCATTATGAAAACAGACCCTACACAGCTGCAGTGGGTCATTAATGTGTTACAGATAATCCTACTAGGTACTATTATATTATAAATGCAAAATTTTGTGATGATAGATAAATGGATTGATGTTTGTTTCTCTTGAGCGCAAAAACGGCTGAACAGATTTGGATGAAATTTGGTGCACAGGTAGATTATAACCTGGCTTAACACATAGGACTTTTTTTATTCCTGTCCGACTCAAATTCTTAAGTTCACGTGCACGAAGTCCGCCGAAAGCTCACCTCGTACAACGGGGAATCCGCGAAAACCTTCGGCGGAATGCCTTTAGATAATAAATAACGAGTGCAACGATTGCGACCGCCGGCCGGGCCGGGACAAGGGGGTCTCCGGGAGGGGCCGACCATTTTAATGTCCCGGCGCCAGACTTTATATTAAACATTCGACCTTGGCAGTGGCCTACATTGACACCGAGACACGCACACACGCCCATTTCTATCCTCGTGAAAAGAAAGTTCATTGAGTGTTCATCACTTGTCGGTGTCGGTGTAGCTGGAGAGCTGGCTGACGTTTTTCGAGAAGTGTTTGAGGCGTCGTTAAAGAATTTTTTTGTATATTAGAAATATTGTGCTGTAAAAATTTCAGCGTGCCTTAAAATACCATTTTCAATTTTGAAAAATAATTATGAATACGCCAGGCGAGCTTATAAACCTGACTTAATTTTCTGGCTTAATATTTTCCAATTTCTTTAATACCAAATTTAATGATGTTATAATTTACAAAACTCCTTAAACACCGTTTCACAAAAAAATATGGTTCTATCGTCATTTAGGGCTTGGTTAATTTCCTTTACACGCCAGCCAGGTCTGCATTTTTTATGTTCGATTATTACAAATAATACGCCACTCGCTTTTATCACCACATGCTTTTATCACGTTTCGAACACTCGTCGAAAAGTGTCTGACAGCTCTCGGGTTAGTGCTATAAATAATAAAGTCACGTGTTTTGAAGTCAGTCTACCTCATCGTGTCCCGTCTATTTAAACTCTGTTATCGTAGTTGCGTACCTACCGTTGTCTCGGCTGAAGGTCGTTGCCACGTAACTTGGTTTCGTTTGTAGGTATAGATAGATAGGTGATTGTATATATTTTATTATTATTCGTTAATTCATTCATGAGTTTTGAACCGCTCCACTTGTGTATTGTTGTTTGGATCGTTTGTGATCTCGAGATGATAATGATTTTTTTAGATAATGTATGTCTTTAAATAAAACTTGATAGAATAGATAGACGTATTATATTGACGATAATGTTTTCAGGAATAAAAGACTATAATCGAGGGTTACTTTGTTTCTTTCTAGTTCACGTTTAGATTGAAATGTATGTATGTAGGTGATCGGCAGTTCCTGTGCTAGTTAGTACTAGTAGAGCGGAAATGAAATTAATGTATGCAAAACAGCAATTTTGATACTTAAAACTTTTAGTGTACATTTTATTAAGTGTGAAGAAAGAATACAATGCTTACAATGTATTTAATTATTGTAGCTCTGTCTGGTAGAAGCATCTCGGATGCACTCGTAAAATTACATAACGAATAATATAATATACCTGAATTGTAATTCGGTGCAGTAGAATGACCATACCCTTTTTTTTATTGTCTTAAACAAAGTAGGTATCCTCGATGTCATCTTCCGGCGAAGCTGTGAATTTATTTGTGTACTTTAGTACTTTAGACAGATTGATGTTCTGGCTGTTACCCTGGACGTATTCGAGGGTTACAGCAGCAAGAACTGGCCACGCAGAGATAGAAAAGAACACGGATGTGTGTGTGTCAGTGTGTCTACGAGAAGAAACCACAGAAGATTCATTAGTTTTAAGGAGCTAAGACATTTGAAAGCTAGAGTTTTTGGAGAACATATTGATTCTCGATGGGTTTTGAGGGAGACGGTACGTTTTCCGACTTGATGAGGACTATGTCAAAAATATTACGGTAAATTATTATTATTAATACTTTTCGGTTTCGTTTTCAGAGCTCGTAAACGTTTGCTGCAGATGGCTGAAGCTACGGTCAATACAAAAGCTTGTCTGGCCATGCAGCGAAAGAAAAGAACACGGAAAATTCAGAATTTTAATAATTACGTTTTATCATGTCAGATTCCCTTAAATAGCACATAATACACGATGATAAAAGATTCAGCAATGTGGGTCACTGGCGAGAACGGAGGCAGGGTCGAGAGACGCCATTGACGTGTCTTGCGCGTTACGTAACGACTCCTCATTGTCTCACTGCCCCCGGATGCACAAAGGGTTCGCCGGTCGCGACGTCGCTTCCACAACATTACCATATGTTCGTCGCTCCCATTGTTTGTAACGGTTCGTTTCGTTCCGTAGTGGATATCGGATGCGATTTGGCCTGGATTCGTCGATCCAGTTTTTTTTATGGATCGCGCAACAGTTTGGCGTGAGAACGGTTTTTTTAGTGAAATGGATTTTTTTTTTGGCGAAGTGATTGAATAATGATTCAATATCCAAATGAAATCCCGTTGACTTTAAGGTTTATGCTTTCTACAGACCAAAGCGTTGCAAGTCCAAAAATATACCTAAATCTTAAGGTCTATAATATGTTCTGGTACTTAAAATTATGACTAGTTTTTAAGGGAAAAATAGCAAAGTATAGCAAATGTATAGTGCTCATAGATGTAAAAGAAAGAATAGCAATGGTATCTTCTAGGTCGAGATATGAAATTAAATGTAACCACATGTCTGTATCGAACCTCAACACAATCAATACGATTAAAACAGTTACGATATCAATTTCACCTCTTCAATTTTGTTACAATTCTCACATTTCGAAGCTATGCAAATTCTCAAACACGAATCAAGTTATTTAAAAAAAAACCCCCATCGAAATACGTGAATCATTCGATCGCAAAACACAGTGGTCGATAGTGCCTAGTACAAGTACTACAGTATAGTATAGTATGTTCGTGCAAACGTCGGTGCCTGCAGGTGTCCGGTGTCAACGAAACTGGTCGGGCATCCGGTGCGCCGCGCTCGCCCGCCGCCGACAGATGGCGTCACTGACTCGCTATAACATTTATACTCACTTGCAGCTTTCCATGAAGCTTGAAGCGTTGTAGCCTCACTCGGTGCGCTCAAATCTTCCATCTTGATGAATGATGTCCCTCGTTTTGGTAGCCGCTAATATGGATTGGTTTAAGGCAGAATATTGTCACTGACTCGCTATAACATTTAGACTCACTTTCAGCTTTCCGTGAAGCATTGTTTAGTTAAGCCAGCTTGTAGTCTCGCTCGGTGAGCTCAAAATTTTCCAAAATCTTCCATCTTGATGAAGGGCGTCCCTCGTTTTGCTAGGCGCTCAGATGGGTTAATTTTTAATTCAGAGTTTTCAACCTTTTTGATAGTTTGACTCACTACTTATTGAGTTGATAAAACTGATAATGATGAACACGTGATCTCACAGATTCATCTGTTTTCTTTTACTTGTTCGAATGTTGAAAAGCAGTATATATAGTAGTTGCTGTGATTCCGTTGAGAGTATAGAAGAATCATTGTTTGAGGCCAATATGATGAAATTCTCATTTGACAGTATTTGGGTGCAGGTTTGAAGTTTTTATAAATTTACAGTATTTTGTGACTACATACTTGTTTTGGTCGCTTGCTTGTCGGAGTAGTCGAAAATAATTCTCCTCCTCAATTTAATTGAGCCGAAAAGACCTCGGGAAAGGGGTCTTAAAATATACGCGTATTACGTTATCGGCCCCAAGACAAATTGTCTAATTACGAAGCGGTCCCGACCGCTTATGTAACTAATGGAAGCATAATCGGGCCCGAGGAATCCGATCGTAAACACGCTCGCTAACCTACTAAAACATATTTCTTTTATTTTGCGGAGCGCCTTCTCTCGCGACCGCCTCGCCGCCGCCGCCCGCCGCCCGCCGGTCGGCACTTAAGAAAACAGGTTCTATATCGAAAATTAACGATAAATCCGCCAGCCGCAGAGTGCTGTTTCAAACCCGCATATTTCTTTGCCTCTTCACCATTAAGTAGAGCATTAACGACTATATATTCTGGATTCCGAATCGAAATATAAAATTCGAACGACCCGCCGCCGGAATATTCGAGCTCGAAATAAGTTTTCATGCCCAATTATACCCGGATTGAAATAAACAAACGCGTTCACAGCAAATATGTATAGCTAGGAAAGTAATTATATTTACATTGAAATGCAAAACATTACATTGTGTGTGTGTGTGTGTGTGTGTGTGCATTGGGCGATTTCGTGATTCGTAAACATTATGGTCGGAATCATAATGCGCCCATTTATCTGGCGGGTGATTTCAGTGATACGATCAGAATTCGAAATTGTGGTCGGGCGCAGACCGTTGGGCGTCTTTTGTTCCAAGTCCGGCGCCGGCGCGCTGGCGCCGACCTCCGTCAACCCGAGTTATTTAGACTTTTTATCTTCCATCCATGCTCGCAAGTCATACTTTTGTTTGTTGTATTCTTGGCCTGATCCAGGGTTTCTCAATCTTATCGATCGACGTACTTCTTACAAAATTTAAAGACCGCGGTGGAACAAACAATCTGTAGTTGTAGATACGCGAGTAAAAAAACACCAAAAAGCAAAAGAGAATATAGCACACGTAAGATGGTAGGTGCATTTTTGTGCTTTTTAATTAAAATCAAATACGTACTTAAATAAATGTGATGGGTGGGTTTCTTTATTGGCGAATAGAGATAATTCTACTCAAGTTCAATTTTAATTGGTATGTAGATTATCATACGATAGAGTCAGCTAAGCCGCAATTATGTAAAC
>DWIY01000612.1:0-12382 GCA_018248615.1 Erynnis brizo brizo
ATATAATCTGCTCCTCCCTCTCCTCCATCTTTCTTACCTATTAACATGAAATGCATTAATTGTTCACTGTAGGGACCTGCATTAATAACACAACCATTACAATCTGCAGCTATACGAACGGTTATATCTGTAACATTCTGTTTAAGCGCAGCGAGCATTCCGCATAGATAGGGGGATGATCCCGTCTTTTCGTGTCGCGTACCTTATCTACTTCACAGCTCATTAGGTCTCGCACGGGGCGGCTGCCAACAGATCTATGCCATTTGTAACAATACAAAGACCGCACGGATGGCAAATGGTGATTCTAGGGCTTAGGTTGCCAGTCCCGTTAGTTTAGTCGGCGAGTCGCGATGCGACGTAAAATAAGTACCTACGTCGTTGGTTGCGGCGCACGACGTCAGGCGACGCAAGACAGTAAACGCGTACGTTCTAAATGGCAGACATTAACGGAACGTTATTGCTTCTCGGCTTCACCAACACTTGTACAGTATTAATCTCTATCTCGTTGTGATGCTCGCTGTCTGTCGCTTTGTACTCTTGTTAATTCCGAGAATAACTAGACTTGGCTCCACCTAGCATTGTTATTCAGGAACTGATATGATTTAAATTATTGAGACAGATATGTGTTTCAATAACTCAAACTGCTGGCTTAAATGGAATCTGTTGCGGTATCCGGCGAGTATTTGTTTCATGGTATGTTGCACTTATCGATATAAGTGTACTTAATGTTATTGAATGCTGGAGTAAGATAAGAAAGCGTTATATATATTGTTTTTAGTACAAACGCCACTGGACTAAATCCGGACAAACTTTTAAAAACCGGACAATTTAAATTTTAATAAAGCGTCTAAAGGTAAATAAAAATTCATCAGAGTTACTGTGTGTTTTCATTCAATATCCGATAAAACGTGCACAAACAAGTAAATACGAAGGAAAAAGCGAATGCATGTAAATGAACATACTTACTTCTCAGAATTACTTCGTGAGCTGAATAAATAAAGCGTGATCGATGCGTTGATAAGCCCATGAAAAATTTAAAGAGGATCCGTACAATCGTAGAAATGGATGAAGTGGGTATGAAGTGGCTTATACGAGTATATTGCTTCTTTCACTTTTTTACGTCCTATTACTCGTGCCCGGGCCCTCGCACGCGAACAAAGGGCCACTTTTTTCATGTCTTTCGAGAAATATATGCACGCTTACATCTGATTTGAAGGTTCGTAAAATAAATATTAGATATGTTGTAATATATATGTACCATCCTTTTCACTCTATATAGATTTACAGCACCAAAAAGATTTTACGCTGCGAAGTAATCACTTAAGCAAGTAAAAATGTGCCCAGATGTGAGCTTGCTACTTGAAAACGCCTACGGAGCATTCACAAAACAATGGGCACATTTAGCCATCTAAAAAGAGAAATGGCTCGGCGCACTTGTCATCGAAAGCTATTCGAAACACATCGGAGTGACTCTATACGCAAGGGTTTGGCATTCATGTAGTAGGCACATGCCTACTTACTTTCCTTTATGCAGTCGCGCCTAGAGAGTGGATGAAAGCGAGACGCTACGAGTCGCCTTGTCGCTTATTCCCCCTTCTTACTAAATGCAAAAACTATGCTTGTACCGCGCCTAGGCTATTGTTAAGATTGGCTCTGACGGCTTTGTTTTGGGAGAGCAGACGAATGTAAATTTTCGTTTCTTGACTGTAAAATCTAACGCTCTCAAAATAAGACTCAAAATGCCTTCTCCCCACTGTTACCGAACAAAATTTTTCAATTGAGAAAAGTTCTCAATAGCGGGCTCATCATAGAGACTCACTTTTCTCGTGTTAAAAATGAAGAATACGAGATATTTCGGGGTTTTCTTCTTTTTTCTGTCACGCATAATCAAATAAAACTTGATTTTATGTTTCGAGTCAAATTATAAGCTAAGGGGAGGGCGAAATAAAAAGTGAATAATGAATGCGGAGGCCGAATCCGGGACCGCGCGGCCGTAGCAATTATTTTGTTTCGAGTACCATCAACATGGTTCTTTCAAATTTTCATACATTAAGCAAATGTCGAGAATGCGTAATAAGGACCTAAATGTTGTAAGCCGTCGTGGGGTCGCGTTTGTACCGGAGGGTCTGGACAATCGGATTCGTTTCCTGTGACCTTCGACATGCCCATAACAACCGTTTTAAGTGTGCCATAATTGCTATAAGAAGGTTAAATCTTGCTAAAAATTGTGATTCATAAATTAGACAGTTCGATTTTTTAAAATGCTTCTTCTTTGATGTCAGTTATATTCGTATTTTATTTAATGTGTCGTTGTAGGTATACCAACGGCACATTTATGCGTAGCAAGGTGACTTTATTTTGTTTCAAGTAATAAAATTTCTCAGCGACTCTAATTAGATAGTAACCTACTCTAAAAACTATGTCAATTAAATTGTTAATGTATGTAATATTTTCCATGAAAAGAATAAAATATTAAAATCTATTTGTCAACGATTAAATATTTTTTACTTAGCTACTAGTAGTAGGTATAATGTTTATAGTAAACAGATAGTTAAGTTGTAGAATAACCATGATTTGTACAGTAATTTAGAAAAAGATTCTACAAATAATTCAGTCGTAGAAAAAGAAGCATAGCGTGATCTGTTTGATTAATTGCTCAAGATTGGAAGACAAATAATTCATTCTTTATCATTATAAGATAGTTCAACTCTATCAATTTAAAAATTGCCAGTGAAGTTATTTAAATTTTTATTCTAGCTTGTAAAAATTATGTAAGAAATAACAAAGGTTTTACTTTTTTCTTTTTAGCCACAGAACCCTAAAACAGTAATGTGCTAATTCTATCAACACCACACCTTTGAATATTGAATTACAAATTCGTACGCCACCAAGAGTAATGTCTATAAATGTATCACTTACCGCGGTTACACGTATATCACTCAAAAAGTTCTTACACTATCACTAAACAACTTCTTGACGTCTCTAAAGGCTTTTGAGCCCACTCACACACAGGATGTGCTAGAAAATGTATGGCGTGCCATTTGCGAGAGTAAATAAATACGGACTACAGAAACAAGTGTCATGTATGACGGAGTCTGCCTACAAAACATGCAATCCCTATGAATGATTACCATCTGACTGAACTCTATACGCCTTGTAACCGTATTTTTCGGGATCCCTACTAAAAGAAAACGACGTCCCTATAAAAGACAATGCAAAATGAGTCGTGCTACATACGTGTAATAGTAGAAATTCGTATGACACTTGTAGCGTGGGTTGAGCGTTTTCGTCTCCACATCGGTCGATAGTGTTGACGAACAAAATAGCTCCCCTCCGGGTGGGAGTGTGGTGTCAAGAGGCTATAGGATTAAACTTAAACTGGGTTTGGCCGCAGTTTAATTATACAAAAGGTATGTACTCACGAAACACTTGCGAAAATGTGCTGTTTCTCTGGCACATAAGTTAGAAATTAGTTAATTATATCCCTGACTCTGAGCGAAATGGCAAATAGAATATAAAATTAGACATGTAGAAAGTGACACCGAAGGATGATAATACGAGCACATTAATTCTTAACAAACACGCTCTGAACAAATGTGTATGAATTACTAAGTTGCTAAAAGAGTTATTGGATTTGTGTAAAATTTTTGAGTTCAGTTATAAACTTTCGGCAATGGCGCATTGCAGAATTAAACTTTGCTCAAAATAATTACTTACACGTTATTATCTTACATGTGTGCGTGTTAGCGGTATTAAAACTAGTTTGTTCTCGCCAGAATTGTAGTAAATTGTGCGTTCCTGTGGAAAACTTTTATAGCAAGGGAAGACCATAGTCAATAAATTTAAGCGTTCTTCTGGAACGAGCTGGGTGAATGAAATAGAACGTTATATTTTAAGATTACGGGACGATCCCGTAAATCTCCTTAGAAATTTAACAATAAGGATCATACGAGAAGAAATTTCCATTCCACCATTTTCACATAGGTACTTCATAATTTAACGAGACTAACGATTTATTATAGTCACTCCATACTTTTAGCCTTGTTTTTTTAGAAAAAGTACTAATCACTGATATATGGCCAATTGCAACATCTACCGCTATTTGAAAAAAGCCCAGCGATTCCTATAAAGTCAACAGTAAAAGATATTTTTCAGACAATATCTGTGGCATCTAAAACTGAAATTTCGCCGTCCAGACGACAAAGCAAAATGAATTGCTTCAGGAATCAATAGGTTCCGTTACTTTGCGAACGTCGACCGCCGCCGTCGCATGTTGACTCAATAAATGCCAAAGGGAAGAAAGAAAATGAATCGGTGGCACTAATTGTTCAGCCTATAAGCCCTGACGTGATTCAATACAATCTCGGGCGAACGAATGAATGGTCCGAAGTACGTTTGTCCTAGCTCCCCTTATGACAGATTTGCACCCTCTCTCCCCATCGGCGTATGTGTTTGACGCAAGATTTATTCCCCACGCTGGCGGAGTCAAGAAATCGGAATTTATAGAATTATCTACACGATGGTACTCATAATAAACCAGACGACTATCCTCACCCATTTTAGCTTTCAAAACGTTCTTTATTTGAAAGTTCTTTTAGGACAAAATTCTCGAATAAATTTAATAAGCTAGCCTAGCTAAGATGGGACAATGATTATCAAAACAGTTCTAGATAATTGAAATGCGAGATTCAGATTTACAGTTCAATTTGTAACCATTGAAACCGCGGTGTTATTCAGACAAATGAATCATAGAAACTATGCCGGATATTCTGGAACTTTCCGTCAATACAAGCGTTACGGCTTTTATGGAATGCTTGTCTATCTATGAATAAACGTTCCTGGGTTATTATCGGATTTGCATAACGATGTTGCCGTTCATTGTTAATAGTATTTACGAAAACAAACCTTTTACTGATATTTTTGGGGTCATCACGAAAATCCTAATATTATTGGAATAGGTAATAATAAAGTTTAAGTATCATTTTCTTAACAGTATTAAACAATTGACTAAATAATCTAAAAAATACCATATATCATTATCATCATATCATCATCATCATACCTACACCTTTTAAAATTAGAATGTGACGAAAAGTAGTTGGAGCATTTATATATCAGAAAAACATCAACCATGTAAAATCCAATAGCACTCTACTGTAAAAAATTCCTCTTTGCAAAACTTATTTTACTTAAGGACGTCCTAATTTTTAATGTGAGACGTTTAAAATTACGTAAACGTTCTAGCGGTAGAAGAACTCTTGGACGTCTTGTTGCATAATGTCGTCCCACGTTTAAATTTTAAGTCGATCAAACTTTTTACGTACCTACCTTCTAGAATGCCATTTATATGGATGACGTTATGCATGAACGCTTATAAAAAGATGACGTCGCTTTATTGGCTTCACTTTAAAAATGTGGGTAATAATTTTCTCTCTGTTTTATTTCGACGCGTGGATTCATATTCTATAGACATGAATTATTTTGTTCTGATACAACAGAATAAAATTTATTTAATCATAGAAGAATAAATCAAGGTTTCTGGTCTATTGTTCGTATGTTGCTATGCACGAACAATACATCAGAAACATCTGATTACTTGTTTGATAACATAGAGCGAACCGACTCTTCATAGAGCTAAAACGAATGTCTAGTTGAAACTCAAGTACCCACTTCATGCGCTAAGTAAGTTAAGTACGCGTAGGATTTCGGTCTCCGATCTATCGACTGTCGTGTGTCGAAGATAATTCAGATTAAACTCTTATCTTAATCAATTTCTAAAGCAACAGTTCACAATTAAAAAACCTATTTCGCAACATCAGCATAAAATATAATCTGGAGTAAAATGTAACTAGAAAATTATTATTTGTATAAAAAAGTGTAATTTCGCGTCGGGGAAGCTGTAGCTAGTGCCAAATTGAGGCTTAAGTCGGGGCTGCAGTTAATTGTAATAACCTTCGGGCGAGGGTGAGTGTGGAGTGGTGAGGGATGAGGGGGCGAGGGGTGGTTTGTTGCGCAGGCGCATCGGGCCGGGCACTCGAGCACGCGCTGCTTGTCGAGCGCACTCGAGCTGCCACTCGGCTCCCGCCGCGTCGAATTGAAAAGATACCTACGCCGACACCGCACTGAATATTCGCTCACGTATCAAAACCGTAAAATGCAAATCTATGCAGTGCGGTCGTCTAGAGTGCTCAGCGGAGCCCGGCTCGCGCACCGCGTTTCATCAAATGCAATCTGACTCAAATTATCATACACAAGTAGTTAGTCAAGCGAGTGACATTGTTTAAAGTAATACCAGTTTTTCTTTCTCATTTTCTCCCGTTTAGTCACTCAACGCTTTGCAATTTTATCTCTTTGCTTCTCGCTTGGACTTTTTTGTGAGAAGTGCTTACCTTCCATAAAATAAATAAAATCTGTGACTTTTGTGTGAGTTTTTGCTCTAACTAAAAACGAAATTAATAGAGATTAAAATGAAAAAAATACTATCCTAATAGAAAATAAAGAACATAGATACGTCTGTTTACGTATCCAATTAGCAATCCTCTAATTTGGCAAGCGTATACAAAATCAAATTACAACATCCATCTAGCTGGCCTAATAGTATCCCGGACACGTTAATAGAAAACGCAAACGAATGTGGTGCGACATGAGATGGAAGCGCGGGGTCACAGGACGCGGCGTCTGCTCGCTGTATAAATGCCATACAAACTAACATGCACATGTACACGGTACGTTCCAATTTATAATGCGGACAAGCCACACTGAAATGGATTTACAGCTGCAAACCTGCTTGTCTTTGATGAGGGTCTATTTTAGGATGCCCGCCGAGCGCACCGAAACATTCCAATATCTGAACCAATATATTATTATAACGTACGAATCTGAATCGATGCCGTGTTATAAAATTTATTACGCACTCGTCTCCTCGACGTTTCTTATTTGTAAACAGGCGCTTGAGCAACTCCTAGCGGGGCCCTCGATAATGTTTGATGTCTCGTTAAAAATAAAATCGCCCGTCAATTGACACGAATAAATCCGTAACGTAACTAATTTGTCGACAGAGACGTTGAGGGACATTCTCGAATTAATTTTCAGCGACGTTCGATAGGATGGAGGATTATGATTAAAATTTTAATGAGATTAGCGAGGCACGATGAGAACTTACCGGCTACGATGTGTGGAAAGGAGATTAATTTTTACATCAGCTTCGATTAATTGTCACATCGAGCTTGAGTAAACGAACATTTAGGTATTAGGAAAGGTTTACGTTAATTTCGGATCGCGTAAGGCTCCTAAGCCGGTGGACTAATGCGTTGGTTCCATCGTTTGTCGTGGATTTAGGTGACATGTTTAAGTTTAGTGTAATCCGTAGTAGGTGAACCAAAGTCCGCAGTGTCTTTTAAGCACGCCTACTCAGTATGCGAGCGCTTTCCTTCACATCCGTTGTACGCGGCCGCGGAAGGAGTTCCGTACACAAAATACGATGTTTATGTTCAGTTCTTTTAGAATTCCTCGTCGCAGTTGAGTCTTCGTGCCGACATGTCGCGACAGGCTGCAGAAAATATAGGTATGCTTACTTTGAAAAGCTCGGGTACAGAATAATGAAATTTAAATGATATTTTACCGTCACTCAGTAGCTTAAAATATTTTAGTCCTTTTTAAAGTAGTCGCAAACGTCGCAAATGTTTTTCGTTAATGAGAGATAAGTTTTATGTGGATTTTATATGTTTTGTCAAGATACAATGTTACTAGGGAAACCTAGTTGGAAAAACTCAGAAAAACATTTCTCGTTATAACATTAAAACGTTGCTTGAATCAAAGGAACCAAGTAACAATTTTGGCGTTCGAACCGAGCTAACCGGCTTTTGGTAAAACCGAAAAACTCGTCAAGTAGAAAATTTAAAAGCCACAGCGCGAAATAAATTGCAATGGTTGCGTATTTTAAGAGGATTTTTTGTGTAATCAGTGGCTCGTGTAGTAGTGGCTTTATGAGCGGATAGCTTAGTTCGAGATATTTGCCACACTAATCTCCATTTAAAGAACGGGTCGTGCGATCCTTGAGCCTAGGATTACGGAACTTGCGTGACACTAATTAAGTCGGAATTAAGGGCGAGCCTATATCAAGAACCGCAACGAGAGTTATAAATGAAAGGGTGTTACAGCGTTCACTATTACAACCGGTGGTATATGAAAAACGAGTAAAGGACGCGCCCGATTTGTATAACATCGTGTTTATGCAAACACGGTTTATGAAGCTCAACTTTTAATAAGAATCTGAAAAGCATGTAGCGCAATGTGAACATCTCTGTTATTGTAACGTCAGCGACGATTTTATATTTATCAGATTCTATAAATATTGAGAAAAAATATCCTTCCTATATTACCTAAATATTAAAAGACCTATGTAAGTTACTTTATGGTCCATTTGTACCGTAGATAGGCATGTCTTTAGCGGGGATAGTGAAATTCATCTAAGCAATCTCCCCTCGCCTACTTATCTAAGTATTCTCGTAATGTTAAAGTTACCCCAAACAATTTAGAGGCTTGTCTTAGGTGACATAAAGTGGTCAGTCACAGTAAGTCTATTAGCCATTTGAGGTTTACTGTTAGAGTTGGGAGTAGGCTTATAGATAACCTACTTAAAATGTGCCCGAGTTAGAAAGGTCCAAAAGGGCGTTTTATCCAGATACTAACATGTTCATAATAATTTTATTTTTACAAAATATGCTTTATCGACTAATCGAATAAATAAAAACATCCCTTAACTACTATTAACGTTTTAAACACATTCCCATAAACATGTCGTCGTTCCGATGTTGCTATAATCCTTTTGTTGAACCGTGAATCTAACGCAAATCCTACTTAGGCGTAACTTTCACTAAAGTAGACAGTCGCTTTGATGGTTCTTAGCATTGACGGGCTGAGGCGAGTTTATTCAAACTTTTCTACTTATTAACTTGACTATTAGGGATTTATTTGCGGCGTTCGCGTCCTCCTCCGCCATAAATCAAGTTTGCAAATATAAAAGAGCGGAATCAGAGATTGGGCACCGACTGAGCGTGGTATTGGAGCTTCGACTATCCGGTGTAAGCTGCTCCCGGCCGCCTAATCCCCTGCTCGCCTAACGCCGGTTAGGCCCACTACGTAAATTTGTGTAATTTCGAATCTAGGCCAAGTGCCAAGGGATCGAGCTGCTTCGCGGCAATGATTGATATGACGCTATAGCGAGCATCCCCGCCCCTGCCTCGCCTCTGTCACTCGCCTAGACGGTTCGATGCATTCGTAATAAGCCTCGCGATACTCCAGCCCTGATCCGATACTGATAAAACCGTCTTTTAATAGACACCCCCGTGGCGATAGACGGCTCGTAAATCACGTGTTGCCATACACGGATTGTACAGTTATTATGCTCGAATACGCGGATTTAATTACCATTCCGCTCGCAATAAAAACTATTCAATTTGGCGTTTCAAAATTGGCGATTGAGACTTTTTTCAGTGAAAAACGGCCGTATTTCAGGATCAGGTTGCTACACTGCGCTGCAGTGATTTTAATGTGTCGGTGCGCGAATGTGAATTTCTGGTTTCCACAACACATTTCAAAACGATACGTATCTTTTTACACATAAATTTGTATTACTGGATACTGTACAGGCGAATGCGTCTTGATGCTTCGTTGCGGCACGGTAGGAGAAACTGAATTTCAAATACGCAAAATCCTGTGGTTGCTTCCAGCGCTCGCTCTTCAATTTATGCCATTAGTGGCCTTGCGCTCGTTGTAAAATATATGGAATATGTGAATTTTATAATCATGGAGCAAAATTCGTTCGGAGCAAAGAATTTCTAAAGGATTACGAGATACATACATCTCATGTTGATATTTGTTTACATAATTGTAGGTATATTACAACTTATGTAGGTACGTAAAATAAAATTGAAATTTTTTATGCGCAATTTTAATCTTAAATGTAACTAGAGAAATACGTAGAAGACGTACGTTATTAGAAGAAAAATCTCCATGGATTTAAAACGGAAATAAATCGTCGCGGAGAACGAACGGGCGATAAAAGACAAATTTGTTTGGTGGTTCAACTTAGTCTCTAATTCGTCTCGCTCGAACCTAATCCTGAAATCTGGCGGGGCCTCGTCAGGGTGAGCGGGAAAGGGATGGAAGGATAGATTTGGAAAATAAACGTGCACAAGAACGATAGGAGCAAAACCTCCGTCAGTTTTGTAAATTACAATAAACCGTAGAGTAGATCGTGGGCAGAATCCGTGATGCCTCTTCGTGCTCGACAATGGGCTTAAATCCGGCCGACCCGCTCTGATACTGCAGATGTGAGCTCTCGACACCTATTAACCGAACCATTTTACTTATATAGAGATATCGGCGATTTTGCTAGATAGCTTTCCCATTTATTTAAACGAACCCATCGGCGGATGCGGTTTTTCTTTAAGCTGGATGTGGTCAGTATTAAACGATTACCGAAATGTTGTGGGTTTGTTTGTTTAGATTAATGGCATACAGTAGGTTTAATCGGAAACCAATACTTGGTATAATTATTTTACTTCACCTAGGATACCTATCACCGGCCTTATAAACTGTAAAGAAGCAAATGTTCTCCATAATTCTTCTTCATAGACTATCATGTTTTTCTCTTCAAGAGTGTCAACGCTCTGGCGTATGATCACAGAAAATCCCTTAAACTGCCTACTAGTTTGTTTTCTATTAACATTCAAAAAGGAAAGAAAAGTTATTTGATTTTTATCGATCTGCCTAATATATTAAACATTACTATGTATGTAAAAACTTTAGTTATTTTTTCATAATTAAACAGAATTATTCTTACTACATTTATTATAATGAGAAAGAACAAAGATTATGATTACCACAAAATAGATAAAGCGACGATATCGACGAATATTCGGAACAGGATGACCTCGTTATTGTTTGAAAGGTCCCATAATGTTAATCCAGGCGTCACGCAACTTTCTTGGCGTTCACTCGTCAGAATAAAAACTACACAATGTGATATTGCGTTATCATGAGGCGACCTCGAGCACGAATATGAATAAAGAACCCTACGAAAAGAGACTATCTCTTGACAAGTGCTGAAGGATTGGTCTTCATCACGCACAAATTTCCCCGAAAACGTTTTGTGTACACGTACAGGTAAAAGCCTTTAACAAAGCGTTCCTTGGGGCGATCATAATCGAGAAGTGGCGTTCGATAAAAATTGAATTTCTACCTTTCGCAAACTAGGCTCAGAGTCTGGCATCTCTCAGATTTACCTATAGAGCTGTTCTATTTACAGACTGGGAAATTCTATTTGCTTAAAGGTCGAATGGAGGCAATATCGTGGACGTCGCGGCGCTGCGGCCGGGAGATGCAATAAGCGGGCGGGCCGCTGGCCGTCGCCAATTTAAAGAAAGCCCACTGAACCGAAAGACAAGCGCATTGGCGGCTCACGAACGCCACCTACCCTCTCTCTAAGGCTTCTCATATAATTTTCAATCCAGCGAGCTTTAAAATCGATTGCTCTTTGTACGTGTAAAACGAAACAAGGGGCGGAATGTACTGTGCACCGCAGCGTATTAATTTACGCTTTCAATTTCATGTAAGGTGTATATTATTGGATTTTATTTTATAAAGTTTCATAGTGATGAGAAGAGAAAAAGATTTTGGCTTCATAGATTCTATTTTTTATTTTGTATAAGAACATAATCTCAAAGGATTCTTTACCAATGAGCTATCTAGTAAGTCACATGCGATACACACCCATTGTTTAACTCTTGTGTCTATGTATTGGATAGGAAAAGTGGTAATGTATGTAAAAATATTCTTAAAATATAGTCTTAGAATTTCTGAAAAATGTTTCAATTTGTTTAACAGCTATAAACTAAAGACGTCGAATATAAGACGTGCTGAGGCACTATCCATGTTTTATCTTATGAAAATGTAGCACAGTTATGAGTGTTATACAATAATCATAACGAAATAGGCGAAACAAGAGAGCTTAATAAAACATAAATGTCTCATCCCGTGATACAAGCGTTATTCGCTTAGAACAATTGCGTCCTCCAGTCCTTTAATCTCCTCGAAATAGGAACACAAATCGGCAATATATCTTGGCTGAATTTTGTTTATACGATGTTACTAGTATTGCCACTTAATGTACACCAAATGAAACCACAACATTTGCGTAGTGGAGCGTAATATACGGGTTGGGCTGTCTTCTGCCCGTTTTTGCATGGAGCTTTAAAGTTTTCGTCGCTGACAAAATCTTGGTTGGCACTCCATCGATAAGTAAGACGGATATTCACGATGGGTTTCAATAACACACCGACCGGTTTGGATAAAATATACTCACCAGAGTTTGGTTAAT
>DWIY01000613.1:0-12382 GCA_018248615.1 Erynnis brizo brizo
GGCCTAAAGTATGTAACAAATTTTATTATTTCATACTTTTTTGATGTCGGTTTAATTTTTTTAAATTATTTTTTTTTCAGCTTCAATGTTTGGTCGTACAAGTCGGTAGGTAATAGGTATACGGCACCTATGCGAAACACCTGGAAAAGATTTGAATCTTTCCGAAATCAAGCTGAATGCGTCAATAAGACGAACTTATCTTCTTGTTATTTTTTTCAAAGTAGGTAAGTACATACGAGTAAAAACCTATTCAATCTTAAAATATCTTTATTATGTACATTATTTTAATAACTCACACTGAAAAAAGTCTCAAGCATATGTTTGAAATTTAAGCTTTGTCCCATCCTAAACTATTTATTTGGAAATACTGCGCTATATCGTACAGTTCACCATGTAACTAGTGCGACGCAACACGCACATAACGCGACACAGTATTTTGTTTATCTACCTAATTGATGCCAACAAAGTCATTTTTATTGGAAATTAAGCGGAACAAATGCTCGCAAAATTAATATTCAAATCTTAACTTTCCACCTGATTGGATAAATTGCATAATCTAACCACGCGAAACATCGTCGTTGAATCATTTGCTTTACTTGTCTCCAGAAGTTTCGATTTCTCCAATTTCTAATTACTACCTACATTGTCTGTGCCTTTATTTTTTTCTTCCGCTTATTCAGAATCTATTATCCATTATATCACAACTTGGCATAATTTGGCTTAGGTTCCTGAACGTTAAGTAACCCGTCAGAAAAGATAGTGATAGTTAATAGCAATTTATCGACTGTTAAGTGTAAACGACATCCAATGGCGGTAGTTATATTTACCAGATAGAAATATCAAATAACTATTTAAAACAGACACGTGGAAAACGGCTCAGTCGTTTTCATTAAAAAAAACTTTCCATTTTATTTACGTTAGAGTAGAATATGACAAATAACAATTAAAAAATAGAACGTCTTGTCTAATTGGCGCTCCTTTTCTTCATACCTAACTCCATAAGACACATCCTATGATATTTCTTCAAGAAAGAAAAGTTCTATATATTTTTAGACTTCATTTGAAGATTTCTAAACAACAAATAGTCTTATCTCTATAACCTACACGTTCATATAAATATCTATCCACCAAAAAATCTAGTTATATTTTTTATAAATAGGTAATTATTCGATACGAATCAGTTTTTATGATCAATATTCTTTATCTTATAGTTCGCATTGCTTTCACAACAATGAGATTGGCTTTAAATTAAATATTTGTAACCACTTCAAGTTGAAAAGAAAGAGAAAAAAAGTGTGTAAGTATTAACCTCTGCTTATTAAAAATTGTATGTATGTAATACTAACAGTAAGCAAGTATAAGATAACCATAAGCGTTTTAATAAAACTTTTAACTATTTTTGAGATATAAAATTATAACGGGACTTCTGAAAGTTAAGTCGTAGGTATTAAAAATGATATTAAAATGTTCAACTTAAATTGGCTGTCTTCTAAATAGAAGGTAAAACGGATAAAAATATCAGTTTAACGGCTTTGGCTTGAAACCTCTGTATATTATCATAATATTTAATTTTCTTTTTCATGTAATATAATAATTGATTGTTTACTCCCAACTTTTTGTACAAATGTCCGTTGTTTATTAAATGACGTTAAGTAGAAAGAAGTGTAGTGAAGTGTGTAGTGTAACGAAGACTTATTTTTTGTATTTTAACATTAATGACCCTTATCAATTTGATTGAGGTTCTTTTTACATGGGATGACACAACTTCGATACGTCAAGGTTTAAAGGATACATATACGGATAAATAAAGCCAAAGCTAAAATGTCAACCGTAATCATAAAGGCCATAATTGTAGGGAGTTTAAAAGTACAAGGAGTCCGTCCTAATCCTAAGTAATTAGCGTCAGCATTGTTTTAGCCAATTTTCTGCAGTACGAATTTATAGGCCGATTGCAATTTGAGGCCACGGCCGCGAGATCGATCGAGTATCACATAGCGAGAGTTGGCAATACTGTGAGAATGTTACCCGAACAATACGCGGTTTGAAATGTGTGTACGATATTCATTAAGTCATTTACATTTCAATAGTTTAAATCGAAAATTATGTCCGAATACCAAGAAGTTTAACCAAATACGTTGATTCTCCTTGACGATAACTTATTATAACTGTTTTATTTTTATGTGAATTATAAACATTTTTCAACTTCTTCAACCAATGCAAAATAAACACATTGTCGTTTACATATTTTTTCCAATGTAAAGAGATAATATTTTTAATATACATTAATTTATAAGAAAGAACTTATGCGAAGGTTTTTTTGGGTGATGTTAACAACATATTTATTGGTATGCGATTTGTTGCTCCAGTACCTCCATCTATCGGCAATTGTGTTCAACAGTCTATGAGAACGATACGACGTTTCTCAGTCAATCTACGTTGTTATGGCGTCTGACCAATAGAAGGCAGTGCAGTCGAGACTAAAAACAAATGCGAAAAAGAACAAAGAGACTGAAATAAATACATTTACGGGGTCAGAGAGAGTGGTCACCTTATATTACTAACAATAATGTGCATTCTTTTGTTTCGACCTAACAAACAAGTAGGCAGATACAGTTAACCATGTAATATTATGTCCTTTGAGACTCTTGTTTTACGCTTTTATTTAAGTAGAATATTCAGTCTAAATCTCTTCTAGGTTATTCTATTGTATCTTCCATCTGACCATGTTATGTAAATCTCTTTATTCTCTTGTTATAGAGACTTGATTAGATTTTATGTGATGTACCTATTTATTGCCTATTGTCGTTGTCGCACTTCAATTTATTTTATGTACGTCTAGGAATTATTAAGCTATTGCTACTTTTTGCGACGTTTTTTTCTTCTTAGCAACTTAATACGCAGATATAAACTTTGAATAACGACCTACTACGAAGTCGGAGGCCAAACGATCAACCAGTAATACAAGCTACCAAATCGTTACGGCACTAGAATTGGTAAAAATAATGAAGATTAGGATAGATCAATAAATTAATTTCATTTTGATACGCGTACATCAATAGATGACATTGATTATAAACCTTGACATAGTATTATCGTACATTTTAATGAGTAGGTACGGTTACTAATTTACTATTATAGTAAAAGATATTGACGCCTACACTCACATAAAATCAAACCAAATTAAAATCAAGAATCAGCCAGTGCCATTAAAACATTAGTGATGCTAATAGAAATATCATAACATTAATTAATTAAGGCTTATGTATAATTATCACAGGATTTTTTTTAAATTTTAGGCATAAAACATAAAATACTAAAAATATGAATCATCCTACCTACCTACATACACACATAGTTCTGCCACAGATTACTAAATAGTTACTACGTAAGTTCTGCTAAGTGATCTGACCTATGAGTTTATAACCTAATTAAGCTCAATTTGATTGAGCTCTTGCTAATGCCCGTTACGACAGCAAGCCTATATGTCTATAAAAAATAAAAAAGTATGATTGCCGACACTGTTTTGACTTACTAGACTATTATTTTCGAATTACACCCATTATGTATGTACCCGTAACCTATAAATCTAATTTTATGTGAAATTAAAATATAATTGCACGAAGGTGTATTGCATTGCATAATGTTTTCATCAAAACTTTGAAAGAATAAGCCGACGTTGGACATTCTTGTACATAGGTAAATGTTACGTAATATTTTTTTATCTAGAACATTTTGATGGCTTCATGAATATTAAAGTAATTTAAAATACATTATTAAAATACCTGTTTGCAACCTACTATATTTAAGTATTTCTCGTCTGGAAACAGATTTAGTCGCGCGTAACTTTGACGGTCAACTGACGGATTTTATTGTCGCTCGTAACTAGTGACACACTAGTGATTTAAATAGTTATTATAATAAATTGTGAAAAGTTATTACAATGAGTGAAGTTCAAGTGAAAACCAGTGGAAAACAAAAAAAGAACAAAAACAAAAAAGAAGCAGAAGTGTCTTGCTGGAATTGTTTTTCAACAGAAGACATTGACAAAGATATTGGACCTATACCATTATCCAAGGTACGAGAAGAACACAGAGAAAAACTCAAACTTTATTCATTTTTAGCGTCTGAACTATCCAAACCAAAGACTATTCCACTTAAACAAAAAGTAAGTGAACAGTATGTTATCGGTAAAAGGATCGATGAAAAATTGACAGAAAAAGTTAATAATGAAACACAAACTCCCCGCTATGATGAAGATTTCTTGTCTAACCCAGAAACATTAAAGCCTTTTTATCATGATGAACATAAATCTGAACATGAGAATTTTGATACATCATCAGTTTCAAATGCACAGGAAATAACTGATTCAAAAGTGTTACCTAATACGTCTGAATCCATCTCCCACTCGGTATCTAAAAAAAATATGTCTAGTAATAATAGAGTTGCATTGCAGAATGATGCAAATAATTTAAATTCAGATCAGACAAGTTTGTCACCTTCAAAGGTTACCCATGATGAAAAACAAATGACGCAGGACAAAATTTCATATAAAACTTTGGGTACTTTAAAAACGTCAAGTCAGGGATTCACAACACATGATTCTAAGGAAGTCGGCATAAAGAAAAAACAATTTCATGATAATTTTCATGTTTCTTCGGATAAAAGTAATAAGGACCTAACATCTAATAATCCGTCAATAGAAAACGAAGTAGATCACCTAAAAGATAAAGCTAATAAAATCCAAGCTAATATAACTTCGATAACACCCTTAAAAAATTTTGATAAAAAATCTAAAGTTACACCAAATTTACCTAAGGAACGTAATACTGATATTACTGATATAAAAAGGCCAAGTTTGGAACTGTCGTGTGAAGAAATTGTTACTCCAAAGTCTTTTAAAATCTTGGAAACTAGTAAAAGCTACGAAGCAATAACACCAGAAAGTTACACATTAGTTTCAATTAGGGAAGAAAATTGCTCAGTGGGTGAAGACAATAAGCCTTTTCCTAAGATAAGATATGGTCTTTTAAAAAAACCATCTATGTCAAAAGATGAGCCACATAAAGATCAGTACAGTAAAAACTCAGAATCAGATAATACAGACGATGTTTTGTCTAAAAAAGACGTGTTAGTAGATGAAAATAAAATCCCTAGGGCTAAGCCAAAGTTGTCCAAACAAAAAGCTTCTGAAGATAATGTTGATCACGTTAATATTGGGTCAAAAGAGAAATTTCTTCAGAAAAAACTTAGTCTAGGCAGTACAACTAAACAGTCTGATCTCCTTGAAAGCACCACTACAGTTACCACTGAACTCAAACCTGTAAGGCCTATTTTAAAAAGTTATATTGGTAAGTCCTCTACACTAACAGACATAAAGAGAAATTCACAATCCGATGAGAGACCAGTTGCATTAAAACAATTATTTAAAGAAACTGTTGCAACTCAAGTCGATTCGTCAGACAAAGAATTAAACCCTGCGCATACGGAAGCGTTGAATATTGGTGAAAAAAAGATTGAAGATCAAGTTTCACCGATCCCAGAAAAAGATGAAAAGGTTAACGTATTGTACAAAGTTCAAATTGAAACATCAACTCCCATTAAAAGAGATGCCAATTTGAATAACCTACAATTTGAAAACGATAGAGAAACTCAACAAATATCCGATAGTAACAATAGAAAAATATCACTTGAAAGCAGGGAGGAAGTAGCTCTTAGTGATAAGGGTGATAATACAAGTTCTAATGGCTCAGAATCTGGATATGCAGGTTCTTCTGCAACAGTACAAGAATTACTTGAGGATGCAGTACCTAAAACTGCTGTTACGAAGCAAATAAGTACTGCAGAATCTATAGAAAAAAGTGAGGAGAATAAAGAAACATCGGAAGAAAATAATTTTAAAACATCTCTACCGTCACTCACTAAACTTGCTGAAAAACCAATATTAAAATCATCATCCCTGTCAAGCGAAATAAACAACGCTGGAAGAAAAACACCACTTAAATCGTTACGTTGGAGTACACTGTCAGTTCCACCAAGATCATTTAATTTTGAAGGTAATATTACAGTTTTCAGACCAATTGAATCATTTTTTTTTAACAATTGAGTCCACCAGGGAACATTATCGACGGGCTCAAAAACTCGCCCTTCTAATACAATGCACATCATTGCTACATTCGTTCATAGGTATATCATTTAGTACTAATTGCTCACTAACACTATTAATACTCATGTTTTGTTTCGAGCTTTGTTGACTCGCGGATGGTATCACAATCGTGCGTACGAAACAGGAAACAACACAGGATGTGATAAACTAGGATTTCATGTGGTTTTAACATGTTATTGAAGTTAGACGTGTTAATTTAGTAACAAATTTAATTTTGAGTGAAATGTCATCATTATTTGTGCAAAAATCAGAATCACAATATCGTTCGATAGAAAATAAAAGTGTTGTGACTATGGATGAAGCCAATAGTAACGAATCGAGCCCGTTTTGTAACCTGTTAAGTAACTTCTTTTGTTGGTGCTGTAAACCAAAGGATAAACATGATTCTCCTATGGACGATCCGAATTCAGCACTTGTGGGTCACGTAGGGAGAAGTTACACTTTGAACGCGGAAACGAATACTAGGAAACAGTCCCAGATTCCTGTAGTGACAGTGACAAAACCAGTAGAAGACGAATGTATTATATTAACAACGAAACGTTTGCTGGATAATGAACAGGAGGCAAGTTCGATAAGCCTGAGTAAATATAGCGTTAGGAGCTCGCCAACGCAGACCAAAACCTCTAACGATTCAGAAAATAACAGCAGTTGCAGCACATTGAGAACTGGTGAGAAAAAATCATTCATTCGCGAGGTCCTGATGTGTCGAGATTCGTTTCTGAAATCATTGGAATGGTGTGACAACTCGTTGACCAGAGGCAAAAAGTGTCGATTCGTAAAGCCCGATGAGTGGCTTGAGTTAAAAAGCGAGGGTACCATAGTAAGATATAATTAATAGGAGCACGTATGGTGCATGATACACGATGCTACTTTATCAGTACTTTACAAATAAACTACACATGGGTTTAATAATAGCAATAAGGGCACTGATATGGCAAACAATAAATAGTCTGCTAGATTTTTCGCACATATTTTCCTTACTGTCGGGTATTTGAAAATTCGAACACAAAACACTGTACCTAATATAATTAAAGTTTGAGTGAACTAGTTCAAAGTTTTCCTTTTCTTCACTCACGTCTTTAATTTTCTATGGAAGCACTTTTATTTATTCGGGCACTTTCATTACCAAAAAAAGCTTCAACAATTTAATTTACGTATAGTTCATTATTATGCTAAAATAGATAAGATGTTCAATTATGAAGTCAAGAATGTATTCAATTGTTATATCAGAATTTTTAAATTTATTTTTAAATTCTATGTTGTTGCAGATGAAATGTACATGTCAGATTCAGTCTCCCCGGGCCATGCAACCCTGCCGAGGCGGTCCAATTCCCCTCTGCCCCACGAACGAGACCTGGACAGAGACAGATTCCCGCTCAACAGGAGTGGTCTACAGGTATGATTTTTTACAATTCATTGAAACTCATGCAGTTTCAAATGTGTACCTTGCTTATAATGAGAACTAAATACAACGGTCGCCTAAAGTATTTTTGGAAAACTAAATCTATTTCTGATTGCCAATTTATTGAAATACTCAAGACTTAGACACATTGGGAGTCAGTACTCTTGGACTAGGCAGCGATCTCATAAGCCTATAATAAGTTTATATCTCGTTACAGTGTTTATCAGCACTCAACATTTCACATTTTTGTTTAGTTTAATTAATTACATACAATTTCTATCCATACTATCATTACTATCTATACCCGTTGATCGTTTAGTGTGGTTTATTGGTTAATAAGATTTGTACATGTAAGATGCAGTGATGGAATTAGCTTAGTTTGGCAAGTATACAGACATAACTGTAAACGGTAAACGCTTGTGACAACATTGTATTGTTTAGGGGGGCCGCAGCGTCCATTGTTAGGTTACTGGTGCGTTGTCTTGCGCGTGTCGTAACAAAGTTTGCAAAACAATGCTTGGGTTCAGTTAGACTGCAATACTTAAATACCCTTTGTTGGGCGTGGATTATTTAAAAAGTAGTAGAATAACAATAAAACCGTTGATTCCAACATTGTAAAAAACGTTAACAGCATTGAACGGCGTAAATAGTCCTGATTTCAATCCCAAGAGAAACAGAAGTACTTAATTCTGAATAAAAATCACTCTGAGTTTTACTGTTTTGAGTTTGGAGGTGTATCGTGTACTTGTCTTTTGTTTATGACAGGATAGAAGGGCGATGGGGTAAAAGAATTCTTTCTTGTAATTTTCGGTCGACAACAGTGAACTTCTAAGATTCAAAATAGCTTCATTTTACTCCCAAAATATGCCATCGTGAACAGAACCAAATGTTTACTTCTGCTTTGAATGAATCCGTGCCGTTACCATAATCATCAAAATAACGGTTTCATGTGGAACGATTTAAACATGGCATTGTTGATAAGGCATTATCGCTCAAGTAAGTGTACAAATCAATTCTAAAAACAGAGCCTGTAAATTGATATCCGTTTCCATAGAACGATATGTGGAATATTAAGCGTGTTGTGGGTTTATTTACGAAATGTTGTAACAGTAATCCCTTGTAGAGGTTGTGTGGGCCGGCGATAAAGCAGTATTGCCCAATGCCATTCGCGGTTTGGCCCGTTTCACATGCTCCTACTACCGATATGTGATTGCAATTATGCAACAAGCATATGTGGTATTATCAACAGAACAAACTTTAAGTATACTCGGTACGAGAACAACTTTCTTTCGAGAAAAGAAGCATCGTGCGTTTAAACCTACTATTTTGAATGATTAAGTAAATCATAAGTTGAACATTTTAACACAAGCTTGAGTTCTCTTGAAGATATGCTTTAAAGATATTGGATATTGCAAACATTACTTATTTTATCGTCATAATATCTACTTGATAAAAGTAATTTGATTTAATGTGCGATTAATCTTTTATTTGATATAAGTACATACCAGTATTTATGTATCCTACAATTTAAATTTTTAAAAAATATTGTTTTTCTTCATTAATTACTTATTTCTACTCGCACGTTGACTTTAGTATTCGTAAATTATCAATTTATCATCATTTATCGATTCAGCCGTTCAATAATGAATAATAATGGTCATCATTATTAATGATATCCTTATTTCACCTTTATTATAATATTCACAAGTCACATTGAAATATTGTGCAATATTTATTAGTTGGTGATAAATCTGGAATTGGAATAAACCATCAACAAGTGATTAGTATTTGAAAACACACTTTGAACAAGTTTTTGCTACGCATGTAACAAATTTGTTCAAAGTGTGTTTAATTAAATCTCTGCCTAGATTAATTTATTACACTAAATTAATTCAGGACTCTACATAGACCTACATTTTATGTAGGTATTAAGTAGCTTAGTTTAGAAATCAGATTAAAAATGAAATTTTTAAAAATCTTTTCTGAAATATTTTTACCTACGCAAGGTTGTTAGTCTAAAATTTAATGTACCGCGCCTAAAAGGAATTTTATAGTAGATATGTATGTTAATACTAACATTTACAAATAAAATGCCTTCAAAATGTCCGTATTACTTGGCATGGAAGCCTGTTATATCGTATATACCTGCGTACGTTGTCTTTATAATTTCAATATTATTTTTTACCACGTTACATTGATTTAATTTGAATTAAATCCACATTAAGATATACATTAAAATAAATAACTTGATTGTTACGTAATCTCAAAGCTTTTATATTATTGTGAAGGTTAAGAGTAAATATGAAAGGCCCTTAGGAGCTTTATATCTCTCTCTACTGTACAATACATATTATGTATTATAGCTAAAGATGTTGTGTGTACGAGGTTGTCTTTGCAAATACACCCATATTCTTATTGATATATTCATGTTTGATAAAATGAAGATATTTTCGATGCTTTTCTCTACTTTACTAACGCACATGGACAAAAAATTGTGGAGCTTTTCTTTCACACGTTGCCTTGACCCCTCAAATTGAAACTCACGTGGGCAAACCGTGGGCATCACTAGGTGTTTTTAAAATTAAGTAAATCTATTTACATTTTTTCATTATTTTACCAAAACATTCATAATAAAGTTATTTCGATGTGGGCATTGTCACAAATAAGGCATTTCTTAACGATTTGAAAAATGAATCATCCTAACCGGTTGAAGCCTGCGGGCTTCAACTAAAACTTCATGCCTTTGTTGCTAATAAATTCTACCTATATCCTTGTATAAAGACAAAGATTCTAATATAGATAAAGTAGAATTACAATCACGTTTCTATGTAGGTATATAAACGTATATTACTTTTATAGGTATAACTACATAGAAACGTTTATGTATTAAATGGCAAGAGATAATGCAGGTAAACAAGCAGCCAGACTATAGAGTGAACTCATTACGACACAGTTGCGCTCGATTAATAAAAACATGAAGTAAACTAAAGAAAATAAACAAATTAAAATAATATTTTATCTTTTTTATGTAAGTACGGGTTTGAAAAGTGAATTTTAATTTGAAATGAGAGCGAAAACCAGTCGCTCTGTGTCGCTTCCGTTGACCTCTAAGCAGGTAATGTAATGTAACAGGTATCATTTTATACCATGTTGTATGTGTCTAATATTATCTGAGCATGTATAGCTGTCCTGTCGGTGTTTATGAATAACATTCAAATTGTTAGTAGGTATAGGGTAGCTATGACTGGATTGACTGAAAAGAAATACTGCTTTACATAAGTAGGTACGCCCTCTGTTTTAGTAATAATCATGAAAAATAAATTGTTACATAGATAATTATTTGAGCCTAAGATATAATTTAATTGTTATATCTGTGAAAGCTAAACTTAATTGCACGCCGAAGGAGGGTGTTACTCTGCACTCACGAAATCTCAAATCAGCCATTTTTCTTCGTATGTATTGCTTTTATATCATTAATATTTTTCTTTGAAGTAAAGTGAGTTTACTTATACATTTATATTTTTGATTTACAGGCGCGGTCCGAGTCCATGGCATCTGTGTACTCGGGCGCGGGCGAGGGCATGCGGGGTAACGTGACCATCAGGGGCGAGGTGCAGTTCTCGTTGCTGTACAACTACCGGCTGGGAGCGTTGGAGGTGGGCGTCAGGCGGTGCCGCGACCTAGCACCCGTCGACGTCAAGCGGAACCGTTCTGATCCTTACGTCAAGGTTCGTACATTGTCATTTTTAGGACAGCTCATCACGACAGTTGACTTTTGATTTCGTCGATTTCGAGTTCATTTTTGAAGTTTTCTAAGTGATTTAATGATGTTGCTAGTGCCTATTAAAGAACTTGTTTCAATTACTTAATGACGAAATTCTTCATTTGCTAATAGAAATGGTATCAATAGAATTGGTTTCCATTTGAATGATCGAAGCATTTTTATAGAGAATAATAAAACCTCGCATTTCTTACGAAATCGGCTTCAACAAAAAAATACCATTGATTCTATTTACCATAAGCAAATCAATATTGCGTTTGCAATCTGAGAACCAAATGAATAAATGCCACAACATATAATATTACATTCCCAGATGTTTGTTCTTCGTCTGTAAAACCACAGGAATGCTTGGTGTAATTAAAATCCTTATTGCAAATGGTTACCGCGGCTGACAATACAAGATAAACGACTGGTTATATTGTAAAAGTCGGAAATGTAAATAGAATTTATTTAATTTTAAAATTCTCCTTTCGATTTGGACGTGTTTCCGTTACTCATATCATGAATAACAACCATGACATAAAAATCCTAGCGTAGGGGTTACAAGAGTAAACCGTTAGGCCGCGCTTAGTTTAGATGCGATTTCGCACGTATACGTACGTTCACGCACGAACAATCCCGACCTTAGAAATTCTCTGGGTGCGCTCACACTGCGTGCTAGTTAGTCATACGTCAAGTTGGTCGCGTTAGTAGTTATAAAATACTTACTAGCTGACCCCGCAAACCTTGTTTTGCCATATAAGTTATCGAGCGCTAAAATGACTATTTAAAAAATAGGGGTTGATGATAAAAGGGTGAAAATTTAGGGTTGTATGTATTTTTAATGCCACATTATAAAAAAATAAAAAATTAATAAATTTGTCCAAAAAATTGGGTATGAAAAATAGATGGTAGCCGATTCTCAGACCTACTGAATGTGCATATAAAATTTCATAAAAATCCGTTTCGGAGGAGTATCATATATATAAATAGGCTAAGGCGAATCAGTTCAGAACAATTTTCTCTTTCGTTTCTCAACCGATTTTCCTAATCTTTG
>DWIY01000614.1:0-12377 GCA_018248615.1 Erynnis brizo brizo
GAAGTGGAATTGTATGAAGATGTGTTCCGAATTCACGAAAATGCCAGCTGAATTGAGACTTCATCCGTTTACACTCCCAATGTTTACAAATCTTCACTAAAGAAAGCTAACTTGCCACGTCTAAAGGTGACCGTAAGAACCTGCCGAGAATTCTTAAAAAGAAATGTGATTTGACGCAGGTTTAAGCAATATAGTATTTAATAAGTAAATAAGTAAAATTATATAGTATTTTAGAATAAAGGGTTCAACTCTTTATTCTAAAATACTATATAATAAATGCCAAATTAAGGCACACAACTATTAAGATTACAATACAATCAGTGTTATTATATTGTTCGCGATTATAAAAATACGATAACTTTTATATTGCTATCCATAAAATTATTATAACACATTTGTTCTACTTTTTAAACTTATAGTGACCGTAACACAACCGCAAACAAACACTAATATCATTATTTGAGCCAATTTCTTCAACAAAAGAAATATTTTTCATAAAAGTTCCCAAGTTTCAAACATACACAGACAATAATAGATTTTAAGAATACGCTCCCATTTTTGGCACTCCTGAATCTCCTGATATGTATGTTCGTCATAAATACTTATTATATTACTTTTTTTATCATGGCATGTACAACATAACAGCTGCAACATCACGTAATTTTCATTAAAGGAAATTAACATAACTACTTATTTATCACTCAATCAATTGTTAGCTGATTTGCATACAACCAGATTATTTATTTAAAACTGTACGACCAGAAGGTTTGTATATTTCATGATCTTTTTTATACTATAAAAAATTAAATATTAAAGCCTACTAAGGTCACTACGATTTATTCCGAAAAATAATCCTATTATTTAAAGCATTCTTCAGTCTATTCACTAAGAAGCATGGCGCAATAACTAATTACTCACCTCCTCATCAAAAAAGTTAAGCCGCTGTTACGGTAAGCTTTTCAAGGTAATAAATAGCTTCAATCTATAGGGACTTTAATTAAAAGTTACGGTAATTATGGTAATAACAATAAAAATGACGTACAATGTTACTTTCTATCTGTAAATTAGGGAAACAGAGCCATAACAGCAACAGGTGTATTCGTATGTTGAGACAAAGGAACACGAGAGAAATGTTGTACTTACGTAGACAAATTTTCGGGGAAATAAATACAGAAATGTGGCGAAATTATGTGTGCAATCCATTTGTGACCTCAATGTGGGGTCAGGTTTCTTCCTAGAGGGCTCGAGGTAGTCTATAATAGAACTTACTCAACATCTCTAGACATATAAGTTTCGTCAGTATATTTTCGTGAACCGTTGCCTATTTTAGCAAATTACATTAACGCACTTAGAAAAGCACAGGAGCTTGGAGCAAGGATGTGAACCCAAACCTCTATGTGTAGGTAGTTAAGAAGCTAAATTCTTTTAATTATTGGATATACATTAAATACATTTTGTTTACAGACTGTTTTTCATATTTACATTATGAAATTCATAATACAATGATGTTAGGCACGGAATAGCTACAAAAATTAATTATGCGTTCTTGAGTTGCAATTCTTTTATGACGCAGTCTGAGCGGATGCTCTAATAGTCAGTAATAACGCACATTTGTTGGATATACGCCGGTTACAGACAGTAAGGAATATTTTTAATCAGACTCTAAGGCCCCCGACAAGATTTAATTTCCATAAAATGAAAGTCTGATTATTATTAAAGTACCAACATATATTTTACCTAAAATATACTATATGAGAAGCAGTAAACGTCGCCATAAAATACTAGATTAAGACGATCGTATGGATCTCGTATTCACTTTGATAACGCAGATAACTTATCTTACTTTTTTTTAAACGAGAAAATTAAATGATTTTTAGAAATAACATTATCATATCTTTAGAGGAATCGAAGACGTTTACGTATGTTTTACTTTACATTAATGAATGTGTATTAATTAATTCAGTATGAACTTATCTGTGGTAGATAAAAAAGCTTATGGACAATGTTTGAATGTTGTTATATCAGTTCTTACATAAATAAGCCAGTAGATATCTATCTTTGGATGTACGAGTAAGCATATTATACGGTACTATGGACATGTCTTATTCAAATGATTGAAATGGAATTGATTCTTAGTTACCCTTTTATTGTTTCACACAATGGACTATTATTGTATTAATGCCTATTAGCATTTTCGACCGGCCAATCCTGGTTGCAAGAGTAAGTTTGTTTGAATTAAAACAACCCGACCTAGTTCTTACAATTCTGGAACTTCTTTGTAAGATTAAAACGTTCCTTACTTACATGCCCAACTCTAATATTTTGTAATTTCTTAATAAGTACCTGTAAAAATAAAAATAGGATATTAAATTGTCTTACTACACAATCTATATTATGTAAGCTTATTTTATGATAATTTATTTCTGTGTGGCGCACAAATAATTATGTGAATATGAGATTTGAGTCTTTGCCAATAGAGATAAGAGACTTTTCTAGGTTCTATGAGTTCCTTGTGTTGACTTCTATCGCTATTATTAAAACTATTGTTGCTCCCTATTTTTTTAAGTAATTAAGTAACAAACGGTCATGATGATGATGATGATGTTTAGTGGTTTTTGTAAGCATGGGCACTGACAAAAATATAATCTTACATCAGACCATAATTATTTGTGCGTGAACTCATGAGGTTGGTTGCTGCAAATAAAGTATAGCCACACCTCAGTGACCACAACACAAGCCATAAAGATCATCCTGCTTCAAAGCAGGTGAAGGCTTTTTCTGTAAGAAAGTTTAATTAGTTGCCGAAATTCTGCTTTTGTTCTTAGATATACTATTCTAAGATGTGACTGTAGATAAATAGGTTTCCAAGAAAATAGGTGCATGTGACTGGTAGGTACCTACTACTAGGTACTAGAGTAACATGAAACACAGTGAGGCTATCGTCGGGTCTGGTCGCGTTCCGTACACGACGTAACTAATTGACAGCGGTTACACGACTCCTCACACCATGCCATATGAGCATGGATTTTACCGCTTTTCTCCACAGAATTGTACCTGTATGATGCAGGAGTTAAGTCGGATTGTCTTATTCGCAGGTTAGGTTCCTGATCAATTGAAGTTTTCCTTTCTACTCTGAAGCTATCTGTTTTGTTCTTCTGGTTATCGCCTCAAATGTGTCCGTGTTATAAAGAAAGTCCCACACAGAATCTAGGCTTGTATTCTTCTAGCTGTAAGAAATATAAATATAGAATAATGAGTCCATAAATATGTTTGTTTAAAACGAGCATAGCATAATATAAGGTATGACGTTCATTAACTATGCACGAACTGTACCTGATAAGAAGTAAAAGCTATTGAAATTTGAATAGTTATCTATCACAATAGGTATACTAAGTACACAACGTTTTTAATAAACCTAGATCCACCCGGATAAAGACGCTTGAATTGATATATGAAAGCTAGTTCAGCTCATACTTGCCTTTCGTATTTACAGTTCAGTGAGCACCTTCATATTGAGATTTAAGATGATATTTATTAAATTCACATACTACCTACCCTGTGTGTAAAGCTTTAAAAGTACTTCAATTTTTTTTAAGTTTTACTCAGTTTATATGTTCTGACGGAATCGAATTTTGGGCTTTTTTTGCACTATGTCAAATAGATCTTTCAATGAAATAATTTTAGGTAAAGGACGTAGGTATATGTATAAATCATGTCCTCACCATAAGTAGGTATTTTAAAGTAACATTAACTCGTGGAGAACCGCGTTCAAAATCACGCAATATTGTAGGTACTTCGTTGTCAATAAGTATACAATATCAATACACCAAAACAATAACAATGTCTATCGTTGGTATTGTCGGCTTTGCACGTCACACGGCTAATTGGCAACAACAACTAATGCTTCCTACGAGCAATAAAAGACGTTTTCGATTCAAGCAATAAAAGCTTAAAACATGCTACTGAATTTTGAGTAAATTAGGTTTTTATTATGCAATTTATGTCATTAATTTTGTCATTATGTAGGTATTATTATTGAGATAACCATGGTATATAAAAATAGGCATTTGTCTTTTAATCACTTTCTTTGTCAACTAATCTCTGCAAGGTTGCGTATCGACATGACTGACTATAACAGTGTTAATATCTCGCTGATAACAAAGGAGTATAAATAAAGAAATTCGTCGTTGAAAACGTAAAAAAGAGGTATCAATCTATGTAGTGTTTAACATTCCAATCCCATTTCAATGTACGTCAAAATCAATTTCGGGTGATCCAACACAAAAAGGCTCGCGAGGCAAATTTGCTTAGGGATCTCGAGTTGCGTAATAAAAAGATAACGAAAGGAGAGCTATTCAACTTACATAAATTGATTTCTTTGTTAACCGCTCAAAGTATCTAATCCGACGGGTAAGGGATTGTGGCAACAGGCAAATGCAAGACTTGAGCCCATGAGGCTGCGAAATTAGTAGAGCCATGTTACACGTCCGCCGCCACCCTGTTATGTAACCTCTGTGGACTAGCAAGGAAGGCAGTCGACTATGTGTCGCTAGCGAATTAGGATTGTTCGCTTTAGTTCGACCATGACAGAATTTATGTGCTTTAAGCAAGTAATTTTCATCCGTCTATCCATCTATTAGATACAACCATTGAAAAACTCTGTCTACTAGTGGTGCATAACATGATATCATGTAGTCTACTTTTCAAGAAGTGATTGGTATTTGAGCTTTCTCTGTTTGCTCTCTCTTTGTCTGTGTTGACGTAACAAGATAATAAAACTTTAAAAATCAATCCATTGGATTTATTATAAATATATTTAGATAAATCTCATTATAATATATTATGGGCATTTAATATCTAAGAGAAATGTAAGCTTTCATTACAAACGAGAAAAATATTTAAGCGATGCGATAATATCCGTGCTTACCCCTGGGGCTCACTTCATATTACGACAGTAAGACCGACTTACCCCACATGAAATATTTATCACACACCCTTAACTTGCATTTAGCTCTTAGCATGCGTCCGTGCATAAAATATGTGTAATGGATCACGTTCTTCCTAATTAAATTATTACATTACAGACACTCTCATATATTTATTCATTTTTAGGTAAGGAACTTCATATGTATCCCCAAGGGAATTCTCTGACTGGGTTTAGTATGATGATAATTATATTTTATTTATTTTCGTTTAAAGGATACGTTTAATTTGATGCAAATATCTTAAATCTATCTAAATAAATTAGGTAACTTTCGATTATTCATATAATCAAATTATATTTAAAAAAACTGCTGCTGCTGATGTATGAAGTATTTTCTACGCAATTTGAAGCGCTGTGTATATATTACATAGTTCTAACTCCCAGTTAGGTAACTCTACTAATAAACAGTTTTTAGTTCATGAAACCCAATAAATTTTACCCTTTAAATCAATCAATCAATCCCGCTCCCCTCTTCGACTCACTACTCATTTATAATTAGAACGCTAAAACTCATTTGTCCATTAATAACCCCACATCACATAACTCATTGTTCGACGGCAGATAACGTATATTTACAAAACATATAAATTATGACAAATTGAATATCGGCTCTGATTCATACAAAGTCCAGATTAAATAATGACTGTACAGTATCGACATTTATAATATCGTGAGCCGTGACGCGGGTACCTTATCGAGGCGACCTCGGCTTGACCTGCATTTATCATTGAAGGGAATGTAAAATTCGATGTAAATATTTCACGTAAAGTCGTTCTAAACAATCGCCATTGTTTGCCTGTCAATAACAATAACGTTTATCGAATTACCGGGTGGAAAGACTTGGGTGGAGTAGAATTGACAGAGCAAGCATGATGGTTAGTTTACATGTTACGAGCTAGCGTGCGAGTCGATCTGCCGAGTAGATGCAGTGCAGTAACTCTGCAATTGCAATTTTTTGGACGTAACTTACAAGTAACTCTCACGTGCGATTTGGGTAGTCGCTCGCGCCCGAGTTACTTCAACAGTTTGGTTTTCACTTGCCTTTTCGCCTGGCAGCAGCTCAGTACTCCCATCGTTTGAACAACTTCGGCAATAGCTCGACAATACCAGCCGGACAATTGTAAGCGATTTGTCAATTATGATATTCATTCGACATTGCGACAACTCGCAAAAGTGGACAGCGGCATTGTGTCGTGTAAACAGCTAAGGCGAGCTAAGCTAGTTGCGTGCGAATCGACAAACTGAGTAGCTGTCTATTGGCTAGGCAGCAGCTCGCTCGCAATGTGTAAACGTGCCATAAGGCTTTCGGGCTTGGCTCGCGTGCTGGTACGTGTTTGCATCCGTAATTTGTTTGTTGGCGGCGCACGGCTGGCTACATTAATGGATCTTCGCCGCGCACGCGACAAGAACGCTACACGCTTTATCTTTGAACGTCTTGCTTTATTGCGAATGCATACATGCAACGTATTTACCACAGCTAACGAGGAGTCATATGGCAATCGATAGGATCGTAGCGCTACGAGTACGATAAACTACGATAGCGTGCGTCTAACTGAAACAGTCTGCATCGTTGTAGCAATTATAGAGCTTAAATAGTAATGAGTTGCAACAATTGAATTATAATTAGGGATTTAAATTAAAGATAGTTCTTTCGTTTCTTTCAATATCATTCGAGATTTTATCTTTTCTTACTACCATTGCGGCATATTCCTGACTCACTCTCAAAACTTTTAAGCATATCCACAAAGTATTTATTCATTTCTTCAAAATTGTTATTTTTTATTTCAGTTTCTTTTTCCTTTAACTTTTCATATTTCTTAATAATAAATATCAATCTTGCACTAACACGAAATCCAAAAAAAGGAAGAGTGTTCAGAAATAATAGCGTGCTCTATCGTTCCAAGGTTTCTTAAAAAGAACCGAGTCTGATCTGTATTTTTGATTATCCACTACCAAGACCCCGCAGACGTCTAGACTGATTTAATTAATTAGTATCTTCGTGCCATGTGCGATAGAATTCGTATTGCACGAACGAATTTGTACGTTCAGCGTGCTCAGTCCCAGCTTGAGGCTTAGTACGTGTTTTCGAAAGCGATAATAAATTGTAGTTAGGTTCCCTGTCGTCGCCACATAAACTAGAAAATGTTATTTTCAAACTGTGAACTAGCTCAGTTAATCACGAAATATGCTTTGGTACAGTTAGCTTTATAAGGATTTTGGTAACAGGACGGTCTGTACCTAAATAGGAAACAAATATTACAGTCCACAGTTTAAGAAATATTTTAAAGTAAATGTTTTTATACAACTTTATTCTTGTACTCGTAAATCTGCGTCGTCTCGTCGTCTGCGAATTTGACTCTTGGTCTTGAAATTGTGGATGGTTAAAAACTAATGAAATCACTAGATAAATATTACTGAAGTAGGTCCTTATCGACCTATTTTAAGTTTAACTTAAAATTTGTCGGTAATAAAATATTAAAGAGTTCAGAAGTTTGATAGCTGTCAGACTATATAAATAAACGTGTAGACTTAACCTTAGGCTTTATTAAATCCTCATAAAACCTTGAATGGAACATCGTTTCCAACCTCACATAATGGACTTCACAGTATTTCCCGCTTCTATCAAATTGGTTTTTAAATAAAGACAAGTACCTCCTTAGACAATACATCATTCTAAGGTTTGTCCCATCATATCGAAGCTCGTAAACGGTTTTTCAATTTCCCATACAATATTCTATTTCTTCTGAGCGCTTCATACTTTCTTTGCATCATAAATAACTTACATGTAAGCATAGAATAATACATCTATGCATGTAAGCTTCTCCCAGCGCTGCAAAGTCACGTATCAAATTTGACATATTGTGTTATTACGTGCATATGCATTCCCATTTTGAAATATTACAATGTACACTCCTTGAACACTCTTTGGTATTCTTTAGGTACAATACTTACTGCAATTACTACGAAATTCGGTACCTACAACACTTTACATTCATAGCCCCACACTAGGATCCCCGCTGTCATGGGAGCCTACCTACTTGGAAACACTCGAGATAAATACACACACATTCAGACCAGCAACAGAAATTTTAACTCATTATTTACTTCTCTGCTTGGAATCGAACCTAGGACACTCCGAACAGCGCATCGGTGTCTTTACCGAAAATCGAAATAAGCCAGTATCTGTGTAGCGTGGTTACTAAAACAAAATGACATTTAAATGCTTTTCTATTCATTTTCATGACACAAGCCAGAAGACAAGTAAATGAAATATGAACTTGATTAAGACTCAAAGCAGTTAATGCGTAAACTGTAAAAGAAAAACCAAGTGAAATGGTTGCTCGATTCATCTGAATGAACTATATCTAGCCTCGCCTATATCTAGCTACAGCTCACCTCAGACGTAGCAGACTTCAAAGAACTGTGATAGTATCTAATTGCAGGAACACATTTAGAGAAGACTTGTAAGTCAGTCTCCAGACGACACTATCGGGTTGGATCTAAAACCGGCGTCAAAGTTGAACCAACCAGAACGCTTCTATAGCAGTCTTACTTTACAAACTTTTAGTATGTTGAGAAGTAAAAGGGGGTTAAAATATTTTCATTTTAATGCTCGAATTTTTTTTTGTATAACCACTGCTCGCAGACGTCATAAACGAAACATAATAATACTTATAACAATAAATAATAACGTGGCCAGTTAAATATATTATTATGACACTATCACTTCGTAAAAAATATTTAATAGGTACAATACAAACAATTTTACTTTAGTTCTAAGTTCACTTGTGGCATGTCTTAGTACGTCGAATTTATACCGAAATAGTTATTTAAGAGTTTCTCGTGTAAGAGATTTGTTTGGATTGTTGTAAGGATATAGAATATTTAGGTACATCAAACCCGAATATTTCTTATTTCATTTGCGTCCAGTCCATATAGCGGTTCGATACCTTGAACATTACAGCTCATTTATAAGGTAGAAAAAATTAGTTTGCAAGTAATTATACAACATTTACGTCTAAACATACCTATATTATCACATATATCCTACCAAATATTTCACATTGAAAACAAAATAGGTTTTAGACATCTAATTATAAAAGCGTAAAAACTGATCAAACTCCCAAAAAATAAATTAGACTCATTATCCGATGTAGAGATTCAACTTCGGAAACTATTCAAACTGCTTCTTATAGCTCCAGTTGACTTATTCAAAGTTATGCAAATTACAATTATTCAAAGTGCGCGCTATTTTGGCTGCAACTATTTCTCTCAAATTACATTGCTATAACTGTTAACTGTCTTTTCGTTCAGTCAGTTAAGCGTAGTAACTATTATGATTGCATTATTTGAGGATAAATAAGTAACTAATAACTTTAGGTAATAGAGCCATTATACGCCGCCGCACATAGCACGCCGGGGTAGGTATCATACTGCAATCTTTTAATCCATATAGCATAAAACATGTTTTATGTGTAATGTGGGAAACATTAGACATAAATGCACAGATGCATAAGCACCCAATTACTATTTGAGATTGGATGTAAGACTGGGTGTCCATGTGCTGCAGTGCCCAACTAACATCAGGAGGCTTAAATGCCCGTTTGACACTCATATAAAATAATAAGAAAAAACCATAAATATATTTCGCCAACCCACACTTATCCCGAGTTGTGGACTAAAAACTCATTTTGAGAGGACACCGGTGTGTAATAGGTAATTACACCTTGCCACTTCGGACATTGTTTCTATCTAGGCGTAATAACAATTCATACGAGATCATAACATAGCCAGATAATTGCTCCATGTAGCCCTGGTAGAACACTCTTGTCACATCAAAGGGGCCTTTACTGCCCAACACCCATATAAATTAATCCCGAAGAGGTGTGAATAATAAATTCCCAGACGCTTGATATGCACGAATGTGGGAATTGATGAAATTAACCAAACGGTTTTGTTCCTGCCTTTAATGTATCAAAATTTAGTGTAGCAAATTCTAATAATTGTAATGAATAATAAGTAAGAATTTAAATCAAGATATTTTAATTGAGGGGTCCGGGTTCTAATCCCAGCAGCACACACCAATGACACTACAGTGGGTCATTAAGACTAAACCAGAGAACAACAAAGACTCAACAGTATACACAAAGACATATATCATATTATATAGTCCTACCGATGCATTGCACAATCATAAATCTGAACTATTCTGCGCGCTATCTACCAAAACACTTCAACGTCAATTAGTCGGTCATACCCAGCTAAATACTATTTTTAGCCTACGCTCTGTATACGCATCTTGCTATGTTCAGTTTATAGCGATACTACTATTTTCTGCTTGTTTTTCAAATAATAAATTGGTTAAGGCTCAGTGGCTAAAAATTTTATTCCTTACTCGAGGCCCTCGAGGGGTCCCATAGTTCAAGTAGCAACAGCACGCACTAATGACTACACGTCTCCTAACGTGGAGCATTGAGGTGGTACGTAACTTTTTAAATTTTGTAACAAATATGGTACATGGGAGTTCTCCATAATGTCATCAATTTAGAGAGAGCATTTGCAGCTGTAATTATCAATTAGGGCAGCAAATACTAACTCTAAATAATTATCACAATTAAAATTCCAGTTCAACACATCCATTATCCGACATTACAAATTATTACGAGTATGTTGCAATTATGTTCTAGTGGTTTGTTCATCGGTAAATAAACTGCTATTGACACGCTTTATACATTTAAATTTAGAATTGTATATCATAGTTGCAATGCACATTGTTTAATGGCATTTACTTTTAATTAAATATGGTTGGTTATGTTAGTACGTTATACATACATATATGCGGTTTGTTCCTTACTTTATTAAAAGAAGGTGATGTAAAATAATAGAACGAAGAAAATCGATTTTGAATCATCTCAAAGGGAACTCGATAAACCCAATAAACCGTTTCACCAGACACAAAAACATACACAGATCATAAAACAAACTCAAATCTAACATGTCCTGAGTTAGAAATAGAATGTAATAGTGTACCTATTTCAATGAAATTGATTGTTCGCCGTTCATTTCAAAACATAATCTTAATTAAGGGACAGCGGCACCACGAGTATACCACGATATTATGAAACTTGATGCCCTGTTTTCACTTCCATAAACGCTACCTAAACTAAAGTGAAAGGTTTCAAAGGCTACTATCATATACGTGTTAATAGACCGCGGAACCACAAACATTTATCTCTGCAACTAACTAGCACGGTCTTCTAGGCGAAATTGAACTTAACTAAGAACTTCATTCGAAGCAACTCTATCTTATTTGCCGACTAACTTGGGCATCGGTTCAACTATATTAAATTTATTACCAGTTTATTGAAGGTGCAAAGCTTGGGTGTAACTCTGAATCAATTAATGTTGTAGTACCGATATCAGCTTCAATTGTTGTTCTACTAAGTAAATTAACTTCAATTGTTTTATACAATAGACGCAAACATACTGAATCACCATAGGTACCTTTAAATTATTTCAATTACTTTTAATGGCTCGATAGAATGGCACCATGTGCTTTTTATTTTCAGACTGCGAAAAAGCAAAACATTTTCAGTTAATTACTTAGCCTTCATAAATAAGAGAAGCAATACGGTATTGGTTTAATGTGTTGTTTTCATTTTTCATTTTTTCACTTATTTCTACGAATACACAGAAAAGCAATATCATAAAAACATATCTTATTTTTATTTCTTCTGAAGGTGACTTACGCAATATATGAACTCGCTAACCCAAAGAATAAGTGCGTCGTATCCGAGAAACTTTCATTTTATCGGGCATACAGTACTCCAACTTTTAAGACATGTCTGGTTAAAGTAGTTTCGTGCGAAAGAAAACTAACTCGTTCGGGTCGCTTAACGATACGAGACCCTTGGAGTAACCCATTGAGATGTCACGTTTAAAATAATATATGGCCGCCCAATGCAAAATTTTATTCCAGCCCCAAATATTCCATTGTAGTTAAAGTTGGAGCGGTTGTACATAAATTTCCGAGGCTCGCGACGATTACTCAGAGGAAGGCACAAAGCCATACTGTAGCCTTAGGTGTTGCAAGGTTTCGGGCCCATCGTTCCCTTGACGTTTCATTACTGGATATTACCATGGGTTTACGAGTGTGTGGGAAATATGTCACATATTTTTGGCCGTAATACGTCGTAACTTCGATCGTCCGGAAGGAAGCCATGGAAAAGGTAAGCGTAATCTAGTTCGACTTGTACCTACTGTAATATTCGTAGTAAGTAGGCACATGTTCGCAAAAGTAACTGTCGAAATAAGTGACTGTTTAAGGGGAGGTAGGCCGTAAATGCCACGCTTTTGAATTTTTAATAATCATCTGAGAGATCGAATATAGTGC
>DWIY01000615.1:0-12374 GCA_018248615.1 Erynnis brizo brizo
TCAATTAGTCTTTTTAAAATATTTTCCATGTACAGTAAAATCTTTTCTACGATTTTATTATATGTATAGACTAGCTGCCCCGGCATGACAAACTCAAAAATCATATTCAAATTCAACATACCTAATTAAGCTATAGATTAAATCACAAAAATACGTTATCAAACGTTATCCAATACTAGGGCCACATGGCCAGTGGCCATACGGTGAAATTAATCTAAGGGGCGGCACAAGTACCTAACCACGACCGATCTGAATCATATTGTTTCATTAGATTTTAACGCAGTTTTTAGCCAAATGTCTACCGGGAAACATTTTGGCAATGAGGGTCAGATTATTCCAGTGTTTATTTCTTCTGGCGTGGGCGGTACAATTAGACTGTGAAATATATCAAGACCGCCCGAAGATCAAGAGCACTGATGGTAATCTAATAGTAGAACCGGCTGCAGACAAAAATATCTACTTAAGGCCCAATGGACCGCAATCCGGCATATATGTTGGTCAAGTCAATTTGCTACATTTACTTTCTACAAATTCTTCAGTGGACCATCAACCGAATATAGACTCCTACAGCATTAACGCTCCTAATAATCTACTGCGCCGAATTGAAAGGTTAGAAAGTATCACATCAAGGCTACAATATAATATTTCTGATGTGAGTTTTCTAACAAGAAGGGTGTCCAGACTATTCACTAGAGTAAATACTCTTCAAACATTGTATAATAGCCGAAACAAAGACGAGTGTGAATCTCAACAATGCCAACATGGCGGTACATGTTTGAATTTAGTTAAGGGTTATCACTGTCTCTGTCCCTCGAACTGGGAAGGTAAGAATTGCGAAACCGACGTGAATGAATGCCGAAACTTCGCAGGAACAGATCTGGGATGCCAGAATGGTGCAACGTGCATAAACAGGCCCGGCTCCTACGAGTGTCTCTGCAGAACAGGTTGGTTCGGACTACATTGTACACGGAAATCAAAGGATTGTCAGCAGGGTGATTTCGAAATGTGCGGCCATGGTACCTGTATAAAGACTGAAACTGGAGAGGGAATCAAATGTCTTTGTAATCAAGGCTGGACGACCAACGGTACTGGAGTTGCTTGTTTAACCGATGTGAACGAATGCGACTCAAGCCAAGGTCCACGTTGCTCGGTCAATCCTAAAGTCGATTGTATAAATCTTCCCGGTTCGTTTCGATGCGGACGCTGTCCTTCTGGCTATGAGGGAGACGGTTTCGTATGCTACGACGTAGATGAATGTGTAGTCACACCGAATGGAGGTTGCAGCATGAGTCCTTTGGTGTCTTGCTACAACACAATAGGTTCGCGCGTGTGCGGGCCCTGTCCCAACGGATACGATGGAGACGGCGTCACGTGTACTTGGAGGGGATCGTGTTTCATCAACCATGGCGGATGCCATCCTTCCGCTCGATGTATCGACTCATTTGGGGCTCTGCCAGCAGCTTGCCTATGTCCGCCGGGAATGATTGGTAATGGTATAGGGATTAACGGCTGCTACGTTCCTGCTCGTAGTAATATTACCCGGGGCTGTGAAGGAAATCCTTGCGGACTAAATGGACAATGTCATCCACTTCGTGATGGCTATACCTGCATTTGTTTCAACGGATACAGAGGAGCTCATTGTGATAACAATATAAACGTTTGCACAAGTGATCCGTGCCTCAACGGCGGGACATGCAGGGTTGATGTGCGATATGAAAAGGGATTTAAATGTGAATGCACGGCACTGTACTCGGGCACTTTTTGTGAAATACATTCAAGACCTTGCGGCGGAGTGTTAAACGCTGACGCAGGCAGCATTGTGTATCCAATGTCCAACACTACTTACAACCATAACTCCCGCTGTGCTTGGGTTATTCATACTACACCTGATAAAGTTATAAACGTTACATTTAGTAAATTTAACTTGGAGGAAGATAGCGATTGTCAATACGATTTTTTACAAATTCACGATGGTAGAAGTTCTGCAAGTCAACTTATCGGCCGTTTTTGCGGAACCAATTACCCAAAGGGAGGAAATATTTTATCGAGCCATAATAATTTATATTTTTGGTTTAGATCGGATCGAACAGTAGCTAAAGAAGGTTTTGCTCTGCATTGGGTCAGCGTGTTACCATTTTGCGGAGGCGAAGTAGATGCAACAACTCATGGACAAATCAGCTCGCCAGGCTCGCCCGGGACATACCCACCGAATCGCGACTGCTACTGGCACTTGACAACCAGCCTCGGTAAGAGAATCGAATTACATTTCTTTCAACTTGATATAGAAACGCACCCTAATTGTAGTTTTGATTATTTAGCTATTTACGATGGAGAGCACACTACGGATCCATTACTAGATAAATTTTGTAACTCGACTCAACCTGCTCCGATTCAATCTGCCGGTTCTGAAATTCTGATACACTTTCATTCTGATGCACAAAAACAGGGGCACGGTTTCCAAATAGCGTTTGCTCCCATTGACGGTGTGCCAGGCTGCGGGGGCTTCTTTACTGCCGATAGAGGTGAAATCGTATCACCCTCATATAACGATAGGTATTTGAATAACTTATTTTGTGAATATAAAATTAAAACTGGTGCAGATACAAAAATTCGTATTGAATTTAAATCTTTCCAACTAGAAAGATCAATGAGATGTAGATACGATTACCTTAAGATTTACGATGGACCAACATCTGATTCGCCACTCGTTGGTAGATTTTGCGGTGTTACATATCCAAAAATTTACACTTCTTCCTCTAATATGCTCTTCTTTCAGTTTAAAACAGACCATAGCATGGCTTCCGGCGGTTTTAAGATATCTTATGAAAGTATATGTCATACCAATATTTTGGGAGATAGTGGTATCTTAAAATCACCAGGTTATCCTTTTAGCTACCCAAATAACAAAATATGCGAATATGTAATCAGAACTAGTCCCGGCAGATCGATTGTATTGACGTTTCAAGATTTTGATATTGAGGATAGTCAAAGTTACGGTTGCCAATATGATTATGTTGAAATTAGAGATGGGTTAGATCGCAATGCTTCATTACTAGGGCGATTTTGTGGTTCACAACGTATACCTCCCGTACAAACATCTACGTTTAATTACTTGTACGTTCGATTTAACTCTGATATAAGTTTGACAGGCACAGGCTTCTATGCAAACTATACTACAGTAGATACGAAGTGTGGAGGTATTTACCGTGAAAATTCAGGTATAATTAATCACCCTTCTGTAGGTGACGTTTACAGTAGGGATGAATCGTGTACATGGATATTGATTGCACCCGAAGGAATGCATATAACGCTAACTTGGAATCGATTCGATCTTGAAGAGATGATGTCGTGTAGCGCGGACTATGTACAGCTTATTGAAATAGATAGCGATATGACGAACACCACCTTAGGAACGTACTGTGGCAGCTCTTTACCTCCGTCTTTAACAGTTGTAACGAATCGTTTAATGATTAAATTTCAATCAGATGTGTCTGTCACGGGATCTGGCTTTTCACTTTCTTACAAATTTTTGGATGAAAATATGCATTGTGGTGGACTTTTCGTTAAAACTCATGGTTACTTATACTCGCCTGGATGGCCTCGGCCATATGAGCCCAATCGAGATTGTAACTGGACAATAGCAGTACCAGTCGGTCAACAAATATTACTTAATATTACTAATTTCGATCTTGAACGACCATTGCGAGACAAATGTGATCTTGGTGACTATTTAGAAATCAGAAATGGAGCTTCATCCACAGCACCATTGATAGGAACATATTGTGGAAGTTTTATGCAAAAACAAATCGTATCTACTGCTAATTCTATATCCTTACATTTTCATTCGGACTTTTATCTCACTGGGAAAGGATTTAAAATTGAGTGGGATGGATCATTAATAGGTTGTGGTGGTACATTAACGAGTAATAGAGGTACCATTTCATCACCGAATTATCCACAAGAATACGATGAAAATTCTGAATGTTTTTACAAAATTGTCACAAGCAGCGGATCAAAGATTCACATAACTTTCTTGGATTTAGAATTGGAGCGTACTCCTAATTGCAATGACGATTACGTAGAAATATTCGATGGCCGTGACACGACCTCTACAAGCTTCGGGAGATTCTGTTACATGACTCAAGCACTTAATAACATTGTAACAACGAATAACTTTGCGTTCATAAAATTCCGCTCTGATTTTCTTGTGAAAGCCAAAGGATTTATTCTCAACTATGAGACTATATGCAATAACAATGTTAGCGGTGCTTATGGAGTTATTGAAAGTCCTGGGTTTCCTGGTAATTATCCCTCAAATGCAAATTGCCTTTGGACAATCACTGTACCAAAAGGAAGTAAAATTAATATAACATTCACACACTTTGATATACTCAATAATATTGGACCTAGAAGATATTATACGTCCCCATTTAGGAGTTCTTTCCATTTAACTCATAGATTCTACACAGAGGTCGGACATAGTGGCTGTGACACAGATTACTTACAGATAAAAGAAACTGCAGACAGGAATTTTACAAAAAGATATTGCGGTTCCATAGTCCCGGCGCAAATACACAGCACAAGTAATTCTTTGCAGATTAAATTCGTTTCCAATGGTTACTTTTCTCGCTCCGGATTTCGCTTAGAATGGGTTAGATACGGTTGTGGAGGATTCATTCAAAAGCGTTATGGTACTCTAAAATTGCAAAATAATGCAATTCTTCCAGGTGAAATGGAATGTGAATGGATAATTGAGTCTTCTGCAGGCACGTTTATTAATTTAAGGATAACAGAACTCTCTGTGGCTGCATCTGAAAACTGTGCTACAGACGCCATAGAAATATACAATGGGCAAAGTGCGTCTTCACCACTTATAACTAAAATATGTCATACAGGGTTAACTGCAGTATCAACGACTGGAAATATAATGTTAGTTAGGTTTGTTAAGAAATCTTCACGACGTGATGTATATTTTACATCATGGTTCGATTCATTAACAGCTGAATGTGGTGGAAAAATTGAATCTCGGTCGGGATTAATTTATTCCAAAAATTACCCAAAAAACTATGACAACAATTTAGATTGCATTTGGTTTATAACAGTGCCTAAAAATCATCGAATCGAATTAAATATAATTGAGCTAGATTTATATCAATCGGAAGATGACGTAACAGATTGCTCTGATTTCATAAACATTTATGATGGCGGCAATGTTATTACATCAAATTATACTTATCGTATTTGTCCAAAATTTAACGCAAATAAAATAGTGACAAGGAATAACAATCTAGCTGTACAATTCATCACTGACGATTATGGTACTGCTAAGGGATTCAAAGCAAATTATAGTATGATTTGTGGCGCTATAATAGAAGCTGTTAATGAGGGCACCATAAAAAATGACAAATACAGTAGCCATTCTACGAAAAACTGTACATGGACAATAATGGCCCCTAAATTAGATCAAAAAATTAAACTGACAATAACACACATGTCGTTATCGAAAAATTTTGTGAGTAACGACAAACTTTGTCCAGGTACATACCTCAAAGTATTTGATGGGAATGATGACAGTGCACCTTTAATCGGCGAGTATTGTGGTCGAAAAGTTCCACCAATGTTAGTAAGTCATGGTAGTGCGATGACGATTCAACTGGGAACCAATGCAGATACGATTGATGGTATCTTTTCAGCGGAGTATTCATCGCTTTCAACGGCCTGTGGAGGAAGTTTAACTTCAGAAGAAGGGGACATTGCTTCACCCAACTATCCTCTTTCTTATCCAATTAACATAGATTGCGAATGGACGCTAAAAACTTCTCCAGGTAATAGAGTATACATAACATTCGAAACTTTCGATTTAGAATATTCAGATGGATGTAATGAAGATTATTTGGAGATTCGCAAAGATCATGAGGGTGGTCAACTTTTGGGTGTGTATTGTGGTAATGATGTGCCTACAAACACAACTGCGGCTAAAAAGCTATACATTAAATTTCACAGCAGTAATGATATTGTGGGACAAGGTTTTATTGCGCATTACGGATTTCTACATGGCAATGATATAACTGAATTAGATGCTGGCGAAATAGCATCTCCACTTTACCCGTATCCTTATGAAGATTCAGGTATTTATAACTGGCGAATAATTACAAGTGGATCTGGTATTATAAGTATTAGTGTAAATCATCTAGAAATACATCAACACGATGATGATTGCAACAGTTACTTAGCTATTTATGACGGATACGACGATGATGCTCCGGTTATTGATAAACTTTGTGGAATTTGGAACAGTAGATTACAGGCAAAGAATATAAAAACGACTTCAAATGTAGCTTATATAAAATTGGTACTGACAACCACAAATACGGGGTCTTTGTTCCATTTACAATGGACTAAATCTAATAGAGATATTGAAAACATGGTATCAAAAGACAAAATTAACTGTGGTTCAAACTTTACTGAAGTTATATTACCCGGTGGATCTACTAGTTTTCATTCGCCGAATTATCCTAAAGATTATGGAAATGAATTAAACTGCGAATGGATATTTAAAAGTCAACCAGGACGACATTTAAAACTTCTTTTTCATGATATTGCAATTGAAGAGACTTCCGCGTGTTATGCAGATTACATATCTATATATTCATCACAAAATTTAATCCAATGGACGACTTTAAAAGAACACATTTGCTTATTCGAAGACAATCACAATTTTACCATTCCAATGTCTTATTTAAAAGTTGTTTTTAAAACAGATGTTTCAGTTGCTCGTAGAGGCTTTCAAGCTGAGGTATACTCGGAATGCGGAGGGATTATTTCAGACAAATCAGGGACAGTTACTGTGACCTGGGTTGATATTATGCAAAAACGTTATTTAGAACGTGTCGAGAGATGTGATTGGACTGTGAAGGTGAGACCTGGCCGAAAAGTAATGTTGAAATTCGATCACTTTAATATAACTAACACTGAAAACGAATGTAATACGTATGTTCTGATACGAAATGGTGACTCACCAGAAGCGCCACTAATAGGAAAGTATTGCGGATATGCGCATGAAAATAGGTATGAGATAATATCGTTGGGTAACGCCGTCTACATAACTTACTATAGCTTATATTTTTTTACGAGAAAATTCCAGAACTTCAGATTACACTATGAAGAAGATAATATTGAATGCGGTGTTACATCAAACTTAGATCCTTTTCATAACTGGGAAATTATTTCATCACCTAATTATCCGTCACCTCCCGTTCCTTACACTGAATGTGTTTGGGTATTCACTGCTCCCCCAGGAGAAATTTTAAGAATAGACTTTATAGATAGATTTGACTTATACGCAGATAAATCTTGTTCGCAAGAATTCATTATGATCAGTGAAGGCTCCTCAGAACTTTCACCCTTTACTAATCGTTTTTGCTCTGAAAAACCAGGAACTATCAAAACCTCTAATAATTATGTACGCATCAAATATATTACACAATTAGCTGAACCAAGAGATGGATTTAAGGCAAATATTTCAATTCATATATGTGGTGGCACAATAATAGCAAATTCTGGTGAAATCACGTCACCGAGTTACCCAAATCTTAATTTGCGTTATGGCACAGTTTGTAAATGGCATTTGATCTCTACTCCAAATCGGGTCCTTCAATTGCAATTTAAAGACCTAAAGCTGCAAGAGACAGAATCACCGTGTGATTCGAAAATTGTAATTGAAGAACCAATACCAGCTAACAATTCCGTTACAATCATAAAAACTATATGCGACACCGAAGAAACTAGTGATGTTACTGACTCAATTGAAGCTTTTACAAACGAAGTAATAATAACATTAAAAATTGGAAAACCTAGTGAATACTTTTCTATGTCTGATCCTAGAGGATTTCGACTCACATTTAACTCATCTAGACCGTCTTGCGGCGGAGTTATTACTTCATCCGAAGGATTTTTAACAACTCCGGGATATCCGCGCAAAACAACTCTAAGATATTGTCAATGGATAATTAGAGTGCCAGATAAAAAACGTAGAGTGCGTGTAGAACTTATCGATATTGATGTGAATAATCATGACATAAACTTTTATAACGATATTAAATTTCGCACACGTATACAACGTATACCTGGCAATGACATATCACACATACCACAATTCATTGAATCTACAGGAAACACTATGGCGTTTAACTTATTTGTAAAAACACGAACTCTTCATCGATTCAAAGCTAAATTCAGTTCAAATGAAGAAGCATTATGTGGTGGACAACTAAATGGATTATTTGGAAAACTAGATTCACCGGATCTCGACAGATCATACACATGCGAATGGGATTTGATCACCGATGACGAATACAATAATACTGTTTCGAATCCGAATAAATCTGTACACATAAATATAAATTTAAACTCAACATCAACAAGCAACTTATGCAGGTTATCTGATTCAGTATTGTCTTTAAGGGCTGCAAACACTGAAATAACTTTTTCAAAAATGTTATGTGGTCAGAAAACTAATTTATCATATAGGCTCCCGTCGATGCCAATTATTATAAATGCACTGCAAAGAAGTAATTTTGGTCTCAGTTTTCATTTAGAGTGGCGTCGACAACCTTGTGGAGGCATTGTGCACGTAGAACAAGGTGTAAAAAACATTTTTAATGTTCCAAATAATAACACCGAAACCTTAGATTGTGGCTGGATTCTTGTGACACCTCCTGGCATTCGCTTAGAGATTAAAATAGAGGGATCATTTGTATTAGGATGCAAAGAAGAATACTTACAAATCTACCAAGGCTTAGACCAATTTGCCGTAACCATAGGAGATTACTGTAAAGACGAAATGCCCGATAACCCACTTAGCACGTCTTTCACGTACACTCGAGTAGAATATCATTCAAAACCACAAAATATGACAAAATTAAAAATTATGGTTAGAACTGTCAGTGACCAATGCGGTGGTTTTCTCACAATGCATGATCGCGTTTTTGCTTCACCTAATTATCCAAAAGGCTATCCTAATAATTTAGAATGTACATGGGAAATTCAAGCTGACTTAGGTTATAGAGTATCTTTGAAATTCGTAGATAGATTTGCAATAGAAAGTAGCGTAAACTGCTCTAAAGATTTTTTGGTTATTTATGATTGGAAAAACGATAAGTATTCAGAAATGGGAAGAATATGTGGTCGTCACATACCCGATGCATTTAACTCTACAAGTAATAAAATGAAAGTGATGTTACGCACCGATGGTTCTACGTATTTAGACGGTTTCAGAGTTAATTGGGATGCTATATGTGGGGGTAAGTTTTTGGCGACGGAAACGGAACAGTTTATATACAGCCCAGGATATCCTAATCAATATAGTCCTAACTTAAACTGTGTTTACGAAATATCGGGAGCAGATCAAAACATATTTTTAAATTTCGAAGATTTTGAAATTGAAGGCACGTATCCGGACTGCCTTTACGATAACGTTACAATAAATGGTAATGGCAAAAGTAACTACATTTTTGAAACTTACTGTGGCAATGAATCGCCCAAACCACTGCATAATTACAATGATGTTATAATAACTATGAAGACAGACCGTTACACTCAAAAGAAAGGTTTTAAAATTTCTTATTCTATTTACGCTTGCGGTAGAATCGTAAAAAATCCCGGTATAATAACACCAGGTGCTCTGGACTCGTATGATAATAATATGAACTGTACATGGATCATCGAAGCTCCTGTAAATAAAATAATATTGTTTAAATTTTTATATATGGAGCTGGAAAATTACGGCCATTGTTACAATGATTATGTTGGTATTTTCGATGGACAGCTATTGGATCCAAACAAAAGAATAGCATTATTATGTGGCTTCTTCAATTCAACAAATATAATAAGAAGTAACAGCAATGTGGCTGTATTACAGTTCATCACCGATAGCAGTTTAAATTACAAAGGTTTCAAAGTTGATGTGTCCTTCACTTACTCGGCGTCAGTTGGTTGTGGCGGCCGTGTTAATTTATCATTAGGAAATAACCAAGTATTAAAATCGCCTATCATAGGTACTAATAATCTTTACGAAAACTACTTAGATTGCCATTGGGAATTGAGAGCGCCAATTGACTATGTAATTAAAGTTGAATTTGAGTCCTTCCATATAGCACCATGTGAAAATGTTAATCAGACAGCATTAGGTTTCAGTAACTGCGATTGCGATGTTGTAGAACTACGGGATGGGCTTAATCCAAATAGTTTACTTATAGGCAGATATTGTGGACATACACAGCCACCTTCACTAATTTCGTCCCGTAATCTGTTAAGTATAAGACTTTCAACTGATGGAGAAATAAATAGTTCAGGCTTTGTAGCATCACTGACAATACAAAAGTCTAACTGTGGGCCTTCCACCATAGTAGTTACTCACGATAAATATAGATGGACTTCCCCTGGGTATGAAACTGGATCCATACCACGAGGACTCCATTGTTCTTTTGATTTAGATACAAGTTTGGAACCGTATAGTGTAGTTCAAGTTACAATTTATAATCTAGACCTTGAGGACAATACTGGAGGTCGATGTGATAAAGATAAACTTCTTATAGTTGGTAATTCCAAGCCGCATAATATGTCTCTTGGGCCTAATTTCATTATGGGGGAGTACAGCAGCGACTTTTTTATGCATGCGTATTTTTATGAAGATACGCTTAGATTTCCAGTCTCTTTTGAATTATGTGGCTCCAAATCATCTACCGATTATTACGTTCAAGGAAGTATCAGTATTAGTTTAATGACTTCTCCAGACGACACTATTAAAAATCATAAGGGTGTCGAAATCGAAGTAACTTACTTAGGATTTTGTGGTAGAAATTATACAGGGACACAGGGGAGGATACAGTTCAGTTACGAAACCCCATTGAATGACCAAGAACATAAGGAATGCTATACTCTTATAACAGCTCCCGAAAATCATACTATATCAGCATATTTCATGAATATCGTACCTAATTACATTAATGATAACATTTTCTTAGAAGTTTTCGATGGTAACAATACAAATTCAAAATTGATATTAAAGGTGACGAAGGATTACACCGATTTACCAGTATTTTCAACTGGTCGTCATTTACTGCTTCATCACAACGCCCATGGTCACAATATGATAACATATGATATGGATTATATTACTACTGACCGTGGAAGAGGCTGCGGAGGTACATTACATAGTGAAGTAGGAAGGGTTACTAGTCCATTGTACCCCGAAGTATATCGGAAGATATCGACTTGTCAGTTTGAACTTCATACTCCAATTGGCACACGATTAATGTTACGTTTTAGCACTTTCGACCTAGGAAGAACATGTGATCAAAATTATGTTGAATTACAAGATAGAAGTGGAAACACTATATCTAGATTCTGTGAAGAAAAACCTGCAGATCACATAAGCACAGACAATTTCATTAAAATTTTATTTGTTACTACCAGGAATAATGGAGGAACAGGTTGGGTCGCAGATTTTGTTGGCATTATATAGATAAATTAAAAATTGGAACTAATTGTGCACTTGAAAAAATTATGCATAAATAGTCAACCCTCTGGCCAGCCACTCAATAATGTAAAAAGTGTAATGAATATTGTTTTGCATTAATAATGTCAATGTTAATTGTAATTTATTATTAAGGTAAAACTCATTTTAAAATGTATGATACCGTAGTCCATGTAAATAAATGTAGACTAAGAAAAGAGAACAAATGTTTTGAACTTAGGTAATTATATATGTACCTTAAGCTCGATTTGTTACTTAAAAAAACGGATAATTATGGCAGTTAACCATGTCCATCAATCAATACGTACTTGTTGTAAGAATTGTATTATATTTTTAAATAAATAAATATTTTAAGTGTTTATCTTGTCTTTTCATTTTATTATATACTTTCTGAAAACTACCCTTCTTTGCTCCTATGTATTTTCACGCTCTTTATTATTATACTTAACTAATTATCCTAATATGCTTTAATAATATTCGCCTAATATACAATATAATATATTATAATACTTATGTATTATTTTATTATGTATTATTTTTAAACCTTTAATAAATTGACTGACAATACTATGTAAGTCTATTAGTACTTACAACATATAAAGTTATTCAAAAAGTTGATAAAGTTGATTATTGAAAATTAAAAAGAAAACTGTTTGCTTTGAAAAGTAACGCGTAATAACGCGTTACGGCGCCACTCTGTCTGTCTGGAGTTGGACTATGGCAACTGTCAAAAGTAAACATTAGCGTATTTTGTTATAGAGAAAAGCTAAATATTATAATTATTGTGATTTTGGATTCGACATTGCGATTATTAGCATTAAATGTCGTTTCTTTTCTT
>DWIY01000616.1:0-12374 GCA_018248615.1 Erynnis brizo brizo
TTTTTGACACGCCAGGCGCAATTTAACTACGACTCGCTAGGCTAAGGCACTAAACGTGGTAATCACTACTCACATTCCCTCGATGTTCTCGAAGAGTCTTATCGAGTTGAAAAAATAAGTGTTGACACTATTAACTGGTAAACGACACTCATAGGTAGTCAAGGTTGTTCCTAGCCAGACACATTTGTCACTAATTCGGCGGTCGCTTATGATTGCGATTAAGCTTAACTGTTCCTTTCCTCTGAGTCACGGCTCACGGCGTGGACCAGATAAACTTGTTAGAGGTCCAAAGGCAAAAATCAAATCCAGATCTAACTGCAGTGCACTTGCACTAATAGGTTGGTTTGAACGCGGGCCGTTGGTGTGTTGATATAATATGGAAATACGAATGCATTTGTAGCTTCAAATAAATGATATTTTTTGATTTTCCGAGATTACTTGTATGTTTGAATTTGAATGGTTTGAATGGTTCTATTTGCATCTGGTAACTATTCCCCAGATGAATTTAAGGATATCTTTGAATCATTTACTTGTAGATACATTCAGTCGTTAAAGGGAAAATTGTGTTGTAACAAATTTTCGCAAAAAATCGCATTATTTTTATGTTCACTCTGGTTATAAATTTAAACAATAAACTTTTATTAAGTTCTTCTCTGACGGAAGCACTAATGCGGAAAATAGTTTCCTCTTCGCTTTATATTAACACTATATCATGCTTTTATGTTTAGACACATTGTTTAACGTTGAATATTATTATATTATATTGTATCATGGACGATTGATTAATTCATCAGTCGTCCAATTGAATTCCTCCACAAATTAATATTCAACGCAGCGATATTGCAATTAACGGCATAACTTATCATGTGAGAATTAATTACGTTTTATGTCCATAAAATTATGCATATACTCAACAAAACGTATACATAATATGAATAATCTTAATTCAAAAATATACAGTAAACGGTTACATGGTTACGTAGCGGTAGTGTACCCATAATTGGGCAGGCATAGTTTCCCAAATTAGGTGGTATTACTAAATAAAGTAAATTTACCATATATCTAAACACTAAGGTCTTAATAAAATAAAATTATAATAGTTTCCGCTTATGTCGTAACTTGTATTCAGACAAAATGTAATTAAAGTGGAAATATTTTCCTGAATATACGGAACGTGTGGGAACCCGTCGTATAATGTGTTACCTTATAACACCTACGTAACTTTATACAGCCGTGCAGTTTGCAATATATTGTGCTGTATTTTATGTTAAAACGAGCAATGTGAGGCTCGCGGCAATTTCTTTTGTTGGTTATTACGCCAGGACATAAACAACTTCCTTATCTTTAATGGGAATGATCACGAACGTGCCTATGAGTTAGGAGTCGGTAAATTAAACTATGTAGTGCTATGATATTTCTAACACCTGTAAGTGTTAGTTCGTTAATAACGAATAATTGAATAATTTTATGGCGTACTTTGACGTTGATAGACTTGCCGCCGCAATATCTGCAGCCATCTTCTTGGTTGGGGAGATCTGTTAGTCACTTGAGTCTTGATGATGGCAATAAGGGTGACCAATTTTGGTGACGTTAAATACTTGTGTAATCTCGCTCAGTCAGGTAACACCTCATCTCATTCGAAATAAATAAAGTTAGCAAAATCCGGATCCGAAGTAAATAAAATCATTTTTGGGCTTACTTATCAACAAATTGCAAATTCTATCGCAAATTGATTTGCAGACGACAAAACTTTTTGAATATTTCTTAGTTAATGGTAAAAAAACACCTTTTTGTCAAATGAAGGTATACTTTGGTCTGATTTGGTGTAGTTTTCTCCAAATATCGTAATGATAGCGTGTCTTTACCGGGTGGTACGTGCATAGTGCATACTCATTGCAGAAACTCTAAACCAACAATAGTATAAACGAGCATTGTTATGCTATGCCTAATCTTTAGTTCACCATCATTTTGCATATTAATTAACAGGACAATGCGAGTAATTCACATGTAGATTCTATCTTCGTACACTGTCTACATATGTGTGTATAACATGCATTATCATGTTCTTTGCTACACTCATAAAATGTTAGAACAATCTTAATCGGATTGTGGTATAACTAGGTAAGACGGCAAATGAGCTTAGAAAACAAAGAAAACATACACTATACTTGTTACGCTTGTAACTGTGTGGCTACTATGAAATGGCACGAGGGCGCCAGTCAGTCTACAGTTCAGGTGTAAGTTGGTCACGATACAGATGCAAATACGAAAGTGCTTAATAAACGAGCTTAAACGATTAATGTTTTACAGACAGAAATCAATAAAAACGAAGTCCCTATTATTTCGTCATGTTGTGTCACAGATACAATTTAAAGACAACCGACATATTTGAAATAGAGAGATAGAAGTACACTGTATGACTGAAAGTGTACACTGTATGACTATTGTAGTGAAATTATGAAGGAAACAAGAACAACGTTGTAACATCCTTTAAAAGCATAATCCTTGATGTAGTTCGTGTATGTTATTTTAAAATATGAGCTTCACTTAAATCCGCTGGTGCAAGATAAGTAGGATGAAAAATTAAATCTACAATTGAGGGGAAGCGTAGCGGCGGCGGTGCGCCAGACCACATTGCATCTGCCAGGCTCGCTTGCAGCCCGACGTTATCTGCTACGCGAGTTGAGAAATGTGAACTTTAGTATTAGCTCGGAATTTCAAATCCTCGTAGCAAATATCTATTATGTGTTATAGAATTATAGCAATTGAGTTAAATATGTTGCTGTTCATGAAGTAAATGATACACAATTGTGACCGTGTCAACTGGGTTTGACTTCCAGTCTTTGCATAATTTTAGAGTTTTCTTAAAAACTAAATCCTTGATGTAATCCGTATATTATAATTAATATGTTCTCTGAAATTATTAGCTTTACTTTAACCCTCTTATGCAATGCTCTTTTGAAGAAGAAAGAAAAATTAAATCTAAAATTCGGTGAGCCAGCGCCCGACCAGACCTTATTGGATCTGCCATGTTCCCATCCCAACGTTATCTGTTATGTTGAGAAATATGAACCTATTCGTACTAGCTTCACTTTAGACTAAACTGTCTAGCCGATTTATTTCGTGCCTGGTTCAATTAAAAATCGATGCTGTGCACATTGAGCTAGAGTTGAAATCTACTCGTAATATCCGTCTTGTTTCGGAATTTAGGCATTTCATAATTTAATAAATATTAATTGTGTGATTCGTAATTATTTTTTGAGATGTTTTGCTGTTCATAAAGTAAATAAGCAATAGCGACGATTTTATATGTATGGTGTAGTGGTTACTAGGCCAGTTTACCACATGTAGGACCCTGGGTTCAATTACCAGAAGATTGCACTCCCACGATAAAGGGAATTATTACATGGGTGATATGAAACGATGACCAATTTGTGAAAAGTATAAAAAATATGTTTTATAAGAATGGCTGCAGAAATTTTCTTTATACCACACTGACACCGCACTTGGCTAATCTACTTAAATCTTATCACAATGATCTGGACGATTGAACTCCACAATAGCAATCACGCTTGTATGGTAACAGTGTGGAACCAAATCAGAACGACTGGCCTTAACTTAAACCGGAGTGCACAGGTACTCAGCGGCAGTGATGTCAGTGAGTCGCGAAATTCATTCATGCGGCACGCCCACGCTCAATTTGCCCAACATTGTCACATTAGACCCTAATGAGGAAAGAACGTAGCCGAAACACATCAACCAGTCCCTGCTAGTACTATCTAACCTACTTACTGTTGGAGAAACTTGAGACGGTGGTCCTTTGAACAGTTGCCTAAACAGGATGGGGATCTTGACGAAGGAGGAGTTTGTAAACCATTAACGACCCGCTGAAGGGTCGGGTCTTCTCTCACAATGAGAAGGAGGAAGGCCTTAGTCCACCACGCTGGCCTATAGCGGGTTTGTGGACTACGCATGCCAAAAGAACGTTTTTTTGTGAGAGAGTTACAGTAAGAGATATTTAATTTTATTAGGAAGGATGTAGCCAATCAAAACCCAATATTGGTAGAGCAGGCAAAATTAGGTACACAATTTGGCCAGCTCATTGCAATTTATATGTCCCACTGTTCGTCAAGCTTCACTACAGTCGAAAAGCCCGGCTCAGTGTGTCTTCCTTAACATGATAACTGATACTATTCCTAAAATTAACAATATTATTAAGAACCTTAGCGAAGGATGTATATCAAAAATACCGATCAACAAATAAATTAAAACAGAATAATTAAAAGAGCATGCTGCATCGTAAACAAAAACAAGATGCCGTCATAAGAAAGGTATCAATATCGTAATGCACCAATTACTCATCGAGACCATTTGTCAGAAAGAAATACGTTCGCAGTTTCTTCTAGAGTTATGTGCAGAATGATTAGTGTGCTATTTCACGAACCGTGTTCCATATTATTGTGAATTCTCGAAATACTTGCTCTGATTTCCTCGAAGTATGTTCTATGATATAACAATATTATCCCTAATCGACGCCACGCCACTCCAACTCCTCTGATTCCAACGGTATCCCGTTGTCCTCTTCAGGTGTTAGGTCCAGGTCCACCTGGTCGGAGGGGAGGATGTACTATAGATAGTGTATTGCAATCTGACAATGAACTTTATTGTAATTGAAATCTCTCTTGTGCCTACCATTCTTAACAGGCAATTAGACTTTAAACTTGTATTTTAAAATATAAATCTGCTCGTTGAACTAATACCAGTAAAGAGGGGATCGGGAGCTGATTGGTCACCATCACCGGACCGCACCGCCTCAAGCCGCCCGCGCCGGCGTCGACCGGCCAAGGCAATTTTGGTCACTACCATCATCACTCCCGATCGCTATTTTGAAGGAGTATTTATTACTCATAGTTCTAATGTTACCATCACAAACATAACCAACAGGAATATTGTGGATGATTGCAAATTCGGATATGAATTATTGGCCTTGTCCTAATTGGCTGACATAACCTCCTTTTTTGAAGTCGGTAAAAATTTAAGCACAGGGCTTTGTATTGAGCTGTCATAATTGAACATGATAATGATATTATGCTACAACATGTATGCAAAGACGTCGTATGAGCAACTTTTGCGTGCGACATAACAATTAGGATACGGGGTTTATACCTATTACGTATATTGGTTTTTATCACCGATATAGAATTATCCAATAGTTTTGGATAGTTTGGATTGGATTTGATAGATGGATTTTTAAGATTTTACAACAAAACACAAAACACATTTCTGAAAACCTTTTTGAAAGAACTATCTAAAACCATGGTACTTTATCTTTACATGTTGCTGTTAATGCTTCGTGGTTTTCCGTCAATATAACGTGAATAACCCCTAGGCTTTTAATTACTGCGTCCACTACTATGGGTGGGGTTGAAGCATGTTCCTTTCTATGTTATAAGAAAGTTATTGCCCCTTTTGTGTTAGGTCAAACACCTTGATTAGTGGTACTTCGAGGTCTTACAACGCATTTCATGCAAACTTTATACTTCACAGTTCAACGTGATTTATCATGATCTTCTTCATAACTGACATGCCTTGTTAAAATACTCTAAGCTGTCATAAAATAATATTGCCAACTTCTATTTTCTAGTCTATCACATTTTCTTAAACAACTCGCCAATTAGGCAATAATTCCGCCGCTTCAACCAAAGTCGGTCGCAGAAAACAATTTAATTTTTAATGTTTAACTTTACATTTTCATTTTATTGCCTACATTCTCAGTACTTGTTCTGTAGTAGCGCCTCTTAACCCCTTTCCCCATATAACCGCATGCGCCTTTGTTCCATCACGAGAGGCGTAATTTCCCTACAATTAATAGTCCTACTCATACTACCTTATGCTGCACCATATATTTTTCATTAGCGTTATTAGAAAAGTTTGTCGCAGGCACAACTTTTGCGTCCCGTTTCAATGGTGGCACAAAAATTGTTATTATGGATAAGGAACAAAATATTTATACATGGTATTATTGTCATTAGGTTATTTGTTATGATGTATATTGCATTTAGGCCATAATTTTTTTGCCATCGGTTCTAACACTTCCACTACCCAACAACCCCTTGATACAAAGGACAGACCTCTTTTAATCGACCGTACTTTACTATAGGTTTACATTTCAAGGTTTATGTGCGTTTTATAATTCATAATGATATAAATATATTCCATCGCGTGAAACAAACTCCCGTCCTCAAACAGGATTTAATATGATGGTTCTCGTTGAAATCGATTCGGATGCCTGCACCATTCCTAGGAGCTCGGAGCGTGCCTCATTATACCGAATCGCCGGTTCCCACGGCTCCTGTAGGTATATTATTTCCCGTGAAGCTGGTATATATTCCCCGTACAATACCTCTGCGACTAGCCGTCAAGCTCATAATTGAATTATGTCGGGCACGGCAATTCTCGCGTGCACTTAACGTTGGCTGATTCACGGATAGATTTACGTATCGCGAAATACCCTGGATTCCATTTAGCACGAGACCCGACCCTGTCCTACATGCAGGATAATCTTAATGCTAGTCTTTGATATGTAATAAAAAGGCACATTTCGATACAGTGATATGAGAATACTAGCGCTAGATGTGCTCGCTGTAAATAACCGTGGTAAGTAATGTCTATCATAAATCGAATCTATAAATATTTATAAATTTGTATCATATATTGCGGTTTACGGTGATTTGTAGCTGACCTTTTGAGGTTAATTTTAAAATCTAAACCAGTTTGTACTTCACAGATAGTAGTTAAAATTTCCTGAATAATGTACCATTGGTCACTTTCAATATTCAGTCTCTTCACAACTCAGGTACTCACAACAGATACATAGCGCTGTGGTGTGATACAGATATTATTTTGTGTAGCTATTTCCTAATACTTATGGATGATGTGACCCATAAATCAAATATCTTTTTCATAAAAAGCTACTAAATAGGACATATTCCCGCCACAATATAACACAATTTATTCTATTTCTTTGTCGTTCCATTTCAGTGCGTTGTCGCTCGCATATATTACTGCTCTTATGTTGAAAAGGGCCATGTGGGGAACTCGCTGAACTAATCTGCTTTGAAGGCTACATTTCAAAGCCACAGAGTTCTCAAATATCACCGAGCTGTGGGTATTCCGTTCCGTACGTGTCTAGAATTTAACTCACTTATAAAAGCTCTACATTTTGTCAACATTATATAACAAACGAAAGAAGTACCTACGCTCGTAAACCAACTTTGGAAACCAGACTTACATTGCCAACCAATTCTGCCCGCGACGTATGTTGACGTGGATTTAGATTTACGGCATGGTAAAATCCTTTATTTTCTGTAAACCTTGGTGCATAATAAATAACGTATATCTACGAAATGGTATTGTATAACATTAAATTTCCTTTCGATTTTTTTTTTGTTTTGTTTAATATAATATTTACCTACTCTATTGATTTTTATATGGACTACGAAGTCGTGTGCAATTTTTAGAATGTTTCATCGAACTATAAATCTTATCTGCCGGTACATATTCTAATAAACTTCCTTCGTCTTCACCTTCGGTCTGTACATGAAAAGCGAGTGAATCAACAGTATCGGCGTAGCAACGGCCGTGACGCTCGCTGTTTATATTCACTCATATTCTGTTTACTCTATAATAATTTCATTGACTGAAATGTTTTACGAAACGTTAGCGTCGTGCGTATGTGCATGTGTTGGAAGCGTAGAGGAATATTCTGGTGCTCCCACTCCAGCGGCTAAATGATCAGCAAATCTTTTGCCGTCGGCCGTTTCCTTTTTCTCTCTTTTCATTGCCACCACGGCCTAATTTAATTCAATGCGAGGCTCTTAGACTCTTACTTTCCTTTCATTTGGTTTATTTGTATCTGATTTACTTTCGGGTTTCAATGTACTCCAATCTCTTCCCAGCTTTAAGGACAAAGGGCGTGCGGTATCTGGAAATTTACGAGTAATGCTTTGTGGAAACTGCAGAGTTGCCGAAATTATTGCTTAGCCGCCATTTTTATTCAATGAATCAGCTATAAATAAGTGTACAATTTCTGTTATTCTTATTTGTTAAGATATAAGTACTATTTTGCTTTTTATATGTAATTTATCAACAGATTGACGCAAATTGAAACGGGATTTAGACTTGTATTGAGATTAAACTTCGTTGAGAGCTGTCGTGAACGATTTCAAAGAATATAAAAAGCTTCGATTATCGAAGTCGTTAGACTCACCTCAATTCAATTCCATTCTGATGTTGAAACAACCTTCCCTCTCTAGAAAACCATTCCTTTACTCTGCAAGGCAAATCTAATATAGGAAATTGACTCGCCTCGGTGGTTTATTCACTCTGACCTCGGCGCGAGGCGAGGTAAAACTATTATCCCCTGTTTGATTGCGTTAACGTATGAACAGGTTCAACAGTGGAACTTCTTGTAGTCATAAGTTTTAGCTCGGAAACTTGGCTGGCGAAGTTTCGAGCTCATTACCTGAATAGCTTCAGACATTGGTATTTCGAGATCGATATTACGTAGCAGCGTGAACCGGATTATCGTTTGTAATTTTTATTGTACTTAACGAACGTTGATAAAAGTTGCATATTTAGGATCTATCTATCTTTCGTCAACATGCACGTAGATCTTTTAGTTACACAGCCCTGAGTGCTACAATTACTTTAGTCGTAGGAATATTCCTTAAACAATACGAGCCCATGTCCTCTTAAAGTAATATTGATATATGGAGACAGCGGGTCGGTGCGGAGACTACGGAGTTTGCACTCCAATATCCTCTTTAAAGCGGTTTGCGGCAGCCCCAGCCTAGGACTTAACACCAAAGCAAATCTTCCATTTACTTTATACGATGCTATAGACGCCTTTTTTCATTTTAATAAAATCCTAGACAAAAAAATGTGACCCTTTTGTATTTCAAGAAACTTCAATTTACAACAAATTTTTATCAAAACATTTTTTCGTAACATGATTCCTAGAAATGTATCTAAGAAAAGATTGTCGTTTATTTTTCTAGTTATAGAAGCCAGGCCGCTATCTCGTCCGATGGAAAATATATAAGGTATAGGTACGATGAGATTGTCTTCAGTACAATCTAAGCTCTCACAGCTAGTTAGGTGACAGAATCATTGGAGATTACCTGGAGAGATACTCATACCACCACTCATGCCACCATGAACGAGCATTATCTTCATGACTTATGTTCCAGTGGAAAAACTAAGGTTGCCACAAGGAGCAATGATAGCAACACACCCGTTTGTGGGTTCGTGAGTGAAATATGTGCAGTTCTATCCTATTTAGGATTGGTCGTGAGTTTATATAGGTTGCAGCGACCTGAGATGTGGCATGATGTGGCATCTGTCTGTTCCTATAAATGTATCTTAGAATAAATAGTTTCCTTTACTTTCAATTTAAAAGTTTGATTTTGTTACGATCTATAGTTAACTATGTCACGTAATAACATCGTTAATCACTTTAACGACAGCCTCGTTCGATCGACTTCAAACTAAATGGCATTTGGCTACAACCCTCTGTACAAAAGAGGATAAACCACAATAAGATGAAAATTTAATTAGTTTTATTGACAACAACCAAGGTAACTACAATTATTTTAATTTTTCATACGTCTAAAATCTTCGCCAAAGTGCGATTTAAGGTGTACCTTCCCAATCCCTGTTAGACAGTACAGAGTACTACAGAGTTCAACTATCTAGGTATTTAGAACCCCAGTGGATCATTTCGAAGGTATTTACAATTGAGTTGTACCGAGATTCTTGATGCTTGCGAAGCTAATATTAAATCTAACATCACAAAGTGAGTGAAATCAGAGACGGAATCACATGAAAAGCTAATAAAAGGGTCAACTATGAAACTTTCAAATAGCGTATAGAGATAGACGATACTGCCCATTAAAAGAAATAGATTTCCTTAATAACAGCGTCTTGTCGATAAATTTGATTCATCTGGCAGTTTTGGCTCCTACTTGTAGGTATCTAGGATAAGTGAACTTTAAACTCTCAATAAAGAACATTATCTATTCGTACCAACTGCTCCTCTTTTCCTGATCAATTTTTTAAATGTTTGTATAAACTTTAACTGCTTTCTTACAAACGCGCAAGTTTGTGAGAAATTGAGAATGGGTGTATGGATGTAACTCTTTCACATAACAAAGGGTTAAATAGAATGGGATGAAATTTGAAGCAGAAAAACCTATAAGCCTGGATGTGAATAGGATATCGTTTTTAAATAAGTAATTTTTATCCACCTTCGTGGATAAAATTGCGAACAGAAGCAAGTAGTAAGTGTTTGTAATAATATACCTATATAAGCCAAAATAAATATTTGCAATACAGATTACGTTAATTCACTCCGATCCTTCAGTGTGCCGCGTGATGGAAACGTTTGTTTCTGTTATTACTTCTACTAATTAGATTAGTGACTAGGCGCATGATTACTTATCCTTTGCTGTTAGGAAGTTTGCTTTAACTATATTGCAGGTGTTGGTTTAGTATTACCAAGGAAAATGCACTGTTTGTTTTGTCTGAATAAACTCTACATTTCTCTTTATCTTTATGGGTATAAAAATCAGTTTCTATGTCCGCAAATGACTTAGAATTGAATTGAAATATTTAACTGTTAGGAGAATAGAGATAAATCTAATAGAAATACAGTAGTCATTTCTGTTAGAGTGTAATATAATTATGTATTCCGCGCTATCATGTCGAAGTGATGTTTAGATGGATGATCGAAAAAAAAACATTTTCTTTAAACGGATTTATACTTTAAGAAAAATACTTTTAATTGATCTATTAAAAAATTTAAGATGTTAAATTTTGTATGATGATCACAAGGTTTGGTAGCGATGGCGTTATCAGTTTTAGAATTCGACTGAGAGAATTATGTAGGTATTGTTTGGTACATACTAAAATTCAAGTTCTAAGAATATTCGGAGAATAAAGAAGAAGAAGAAGAAGTTCTAAGAATATTCTGGATGCACTATTATGGGAACTACATTTTTAATTATTGTGAATATTGTCAGAATTGTAAACGCTAGCATTGGAAATAAGTGTTAATGTTTTATGGGCACGTTTTGGCACCGATTATGTTCTCCGGCACACGTCACCGCGCTACGTTTACCTTCTATTTCGACGCTCTATCGACGGTACTTGCTCTATTTCTGATATGGATACATACGCGAAATGCGGTCTAGCCGTTATTATACCTAACCGAATGTAACTTTGAGAATATATTGAGCATATTCAATGGTTATTTTTGTTTAAAAGTTTTATGGACCGAGATCAAATAAACGCGGTAGTGATGCAGTTCGATGGCCGATTTTTACACAACTTAAAATCTAATCTGAATAAATTAAGGCGTCGCACTAAATTATCGTTTACTCACTCGTAGGATTAGCTTGCAGTGTTTCATGAGTGTGTTTTGCACTTCGCTCTAGATGTTTCGGAGATTTCCAAGATTCTCAGTGTGATTTCCACGTTTTCATTCATTTTCTTTTACTTACACTTTGTTATTAAAGCGTAGTAACGTAATACGTCACGACGTCGTGATGATATCTAAGCTTCTACATACATAGAAGTAGTAGGTAGGTACTCGTAATTTCGAATATTGTGATACTACCTTACATCTCTTACGTCTTTGCGTGTTTCGTCTAATTATGCCAAACAAGAATCGAAGAGTTCCGTTTTAAAAAATATTATTAAAAATGTTACATAACATCGAGAGCTAAAGAAATGAAGTCGTTAACTACATAAGTTTGCTCCTATCTGTGAAAAGTTTAAGAGAGTTGGAACTACTTGCACGGAAACTTCGGCTCTGCCTCTTATTGTTAGATCAATGCGCAGCCTCGGGCCACTTTTGAATTTTGAGGTGACTTATTAAAAGTTCGATCAACCGATCAGCCTATACGAAGTCTAATCCTTCGATTATGTTTAGTTACTGAGAATATAGGTTACTCCCCAAGTTGGGGCATCGAGTATCATGAAGCACTCTCTGTCAAAGTACATGGAACTGGTATGGGCAGTTCCTAAATCGTTGTGAATCGAGTGATTCGGGTGTTTTGTAGGGAAAACCTTACACTCGTCTGCCATTTTCATTGTAAAATTGGAACTTGTGTTTTGATTGTAAAATTTGGTGGCTGGTCCTTCGTTGGGATAGCTCCAGCGACATTTGTCAATGACAATGTCACATTAAAGACTAATGTAAACATACTTATAAAATTTGCAGACACTACTGACCTCTATATACAAGTACGCTGGACTGACGATAAGCCGGGCCATCGTGAGGCGATTTGATTTTCGCCATTTTGGCGCTGATT
>DWIY01000617.1:0-12373 GCA_018248615.1 Erynnis brizo brizo
TATCTACATACATACAAACATACAAACATACAAACATACATACATACATACATACATACATACACCCATGAAATTTGAAACAAGAAAAGCCGTAACAGATCAACATATGTAAAAATTGTGCAGTTCCGAGAATATTACATACATACGTGTCGAATTTGATAACCTCCTTTTTTGAAGTCGGTAATAACAAAGGATTTAGCCCGTGGCTGCTCATTGTCTGTAACCCATTAATGACCCACTACAGGGTCGGGTCTCCTCTGACAATGAGAAGGATGTAGACCATACACCACGCTGGCCTAGTGTGGGTTGGTGGACTACACATACGTTTGAGAACTTTTTTTTTTTTGTGAACTCTCAGGCATGCAGTTTAAACCGCACATAACTTTTAAGAAAGTTATTGGCGCGTGCCCATGGGATCGAACCTGGATCCCTCGAGTACGAGGTCGTATTCTTAGCCACTGGGCTATCACCGCTATTAAATGTGATGTAAGACGATTAATTGTGCCTTTTGTAGAAGCAGTAAAGTCCTATAAAGGTGTGTAAAGTCCTATGTTGGGTAGAGCTTCAGAGTTTTAGACGTTAAATAAATTTGAGTAAAAAATGTATAATAAGTACTAGCTTCTGATGGTGATTACGTCCGCGTGGGTTTTAGAATTAGGCCAAAAACAGAAGCACGTATCGGCACAAAGATTATTTAATCTCAATGAGCTCACATATTTTCGTGTGAGTGGTTTATCGCTCCGTCGACATGATCTTTCGATTAATAATATTGAGTAAGATAGTGCTAATCATACTTTAATGTAAGAAACGATAATACTTACAATTGATACGTAGAAAAAGGAAGCGCTTCCGATACTTTAGTAGCGGTGTCTTTATCTATGGATTTTTCTGGTAAGTCTTTCATCAGAGTGGTTTGAGTAGGCCCAAAGCATATTGTGAGTATTCGCACACCGGTCTGCTCGAAGAACGGAGGGTCCTGGAAAGTATGAAGTTTTATTTGAGTCTCGACTGTAAACAAAAAGCTGGCTTAAGCCGCATTTTGCGTGCGTTCTAGTATGATGAGTATGACCCTGTGGGGAAAAATCACCTTTTGTTGATGGGGTGACTACTCCATAAGGTCTTTGATCTGAAGGTTATAACCCAATTAGACTACCAGATTTAAAACGTAACAGGCCATAATACTCGTAGGGCGCGAAAGCAGAGATTTTGTTACTTTCAGTATTATTACCAGGACTTTTTTTCGGCTCAAATGAAAATAACAAACGTAGGTACACTTATCTGATTATTACATCATTCAAAAGTCAATAAACCGAAATCCTGGTGCAGTCAAGATATTGGCATCGATAAAGATCCTAAAATGCAATATCATCATGATATGTTTAACAATTCTTCAAAACAAAAATGAATTATTATGTAATAAATAAAACTAGCTGTCTTATTAGAACTCAACTGAAAATCAAAACGCTTACCGCTAAGCTTAAGCTGAAATGCAGTACCGCTGCCTTAGAACCACTGTAAGCTGGAATGATAGGCAATTTCAAGAAGCCGGCGATAGATGACACGTTGATGATAGTGCCACCGGTGCCACCCTCATCTTTGCGCATGTGACTGACGCCCTTTCTCGTGAAGGAGACCACACCTTGCTGAAATTGTTGAGAAAAGATCCGATAAAAACCTATTGAGAACGTAAGTCTGACACCAGTCTTAACTGATAAAACTGAAAGATATGAAAAAAGATCAGATCGTATTGAGAACATAAGTTGAAGGCTACTTGAATTTGGAGCTAGGAAGCTCCAAATTCAAGTAGATCATCAGAATGCAAAGGTTCAATTAAATCCCGTTACGTAGATAGTTATAGGATCAGCTGAAACAAACGTGCTTGAATCAATATTTCTAAAGAACCATAGAATAAAGATATTCCTGAGACTTTTATCTTTTTCAGATGAGATCCACAGCAGGTGAAACTGACAAGTGACGCAGTTCTGTTCTGGGCCAGTCACGTGATGTTATTTATGGAATCGGCAGCACGTGAATCGGTTACGTAGACCAAGGCCGCTTATGTGATCCGATTTTCAAAGGAAGATGATATCGAAAAGATTAAAGTTATGGATATCTCATGCACTAATATCATATCAAGATTCAAATGCCAAATAAGTACTCCTAGTTGAATATGGAGATATGATAGCCGTTGATTTGCGTTTTAACACAAAATACGGGAGGATAAAATGAAATCTGAACTTTACAAGCTCGCTGTTAGTGGCCGTGAAACAAACGGATAGATAAATATGGATGTACAAAGAGAGCACTAGAGAGTTAGTTTGAAAGAGGTTTATCGATATAATATCAGTCTTATTTGTTGTGACAATACTGAGGTATGGCACGGCATATTCCTGTGCACACCTACGCCCACGGTTGAGAAAAATACGTATAATTATAAAGTGTATGTCAATAACCCTCTTTTATCAAATAGGTCAATATGCTATCAGGACTGGCTCCTAGCGTGCGCGTCTTTAAAATGAGTTCACCTTCTCCCTGTGGATTCTGAAGCTTATTTAGCTTGAGACCATCTTAAATATTCATAGATTTAGTTCTCATTGCTGGTTCTGCTATAATCAAATTTGCTATATTTTTATAAACTACTTCTACTTCCATCGAATTCATTTCATTTGCTTATATTCCAGTCCATGTTTATATTTTTGATATTTCTTTGATATAATTGTATCATGCATTGAATATAATGAATTATAAACTTGTAACTACATAACGACAGCATAGTTGAAGATCGGTCTCAGATTGGCACCTTGGGAGAGTCCTGTTTCCAGTTGTGGATTTATTTCGGTTGAAGAATAAATAAATTAAGAATTATGCCTACTTACCCAATTGACGTCACACGATTTCCTCCACACGTGTTCAGCATCGTTCATAATCCCCGCATTGTTTATAATCACATCAATTCGTTCGTATTTATCCAAGACCTCTTTGAAGGCTCTATCGATTTCTTCTTCCTTGCTGACGTCACATTTTATAAATGTCGTCTTGTTGCCGTATGTTTTGTTTAGTCTTTGTGATAATGCTGTTCCTACTTCTTCTGCGATGTCAACGATTGCAACACTCTACAAGGTATCAAAGAATACTATTAGATCGGCAATCCAGAAAGTTTATATTGTGTTGTGTAATTTCGACTTATGTAGATGAGTTTTAAAGTTAACATAAATCAGTAAAAACCTGGGCCCATATCTAGTCACCTAGAGAAAGATCTGTAGGTCAGAAGGTCACTGTCGCCTATTGATACCATCGACAACAGAGAAGTCGCGTGCGTGTGTATCACACCAGTTTAGTGTTTTTAACTCTTCAAGAATGAAGCCTAAGAAGTATAATTAATGGTATCTCCTTACCTTAGCGCCCTCCTTAAGAAAAACCTCCACATATTCTGCGCCCAAACCGCTTGCTCCCCCAGTTATGAGGAATGATTTTCCTTCCGCTTGCCACAATTCGCCCATTTTATATATTAATACACTCACTGATATTTTTCAAATGACTGAAATTCTTAATGGCTGATATTTTTCAAATGACTGATATACTTAGATGTCTATAGTATTTATGATATAGATTATTTATCGAATTGATAAGTGTGTTATTTAATAGAATCATTGGATGATTTTTTTTATCTCGACGCGTGTTTGTTGTTATGCTAGTTCTACTTGAAATATGAGTGTCGATCCTCTCTCATTTTGTTTAATTTTCGCTTTTTTCATAGTCTTGTTTTTTGGATAAAATAGCAACCTCGAATTTTCATACTCGTTCATAGTGAAACTGCCAGCTTAAAACTTGTAAAAGAAACAAAACCAGCTTAACTCAGTGATGTATATAGCCTATGGTTGTATATGCTGGATCGCAATTTACCGCAGCCACTTTGAACATTGGAAAACCAAAGCTCGAAAGCGTGTATAAAAGTGTAAAAAGATGTTGGAAGCGTGGAGTAGTCTCGGTATAACGTACATTTCGTTTTTCGTTTAAAGTTGGAGCGTGCGGTGCCGTGGTCGAGACGTCGTCGGTTCGAGCCGAAGCCTCCGTATTACTTTAGTGCTGTGCTGGATAACCGTATCGCGGGTATCCGCTGGAAAAAGGCCGTATCCGAACCGGAACTGCTGGAGAAAGTATATTACTTTATTATTAAATGATAGGTACTTTGTAATTTCTTTTTGATTTTTCACGATATACTTTTGAAAGCTCCCAGTACCTTTGGCAGCTTTACATTGGCCGAAAGTGTACAATATCCCTACCACTAATAAATCTGAGCTCATGACTCGTGCTGACTGCTGAATCTTTGAATGGTGATTGGAGCCCACGGTTACCGTCTACTGGCCTACTGCCCGTTGTAATTCTAAAGATTGTCTTCGAGGAGTTGTCTCCAAGCTCTAGTATGTATTATGCATTAAAGATACCACAAAAATTTGAGCCACTTCACAATATTCAAAGGTGAAAGAATTCGGCGGCTAAATATTTGGTCTGCGGGCTTGCTCATTATTCTTTGTTCGGCCAAATTTCCATTCTTGGCATGTTTGTAAAATACTATGCTATGCACAATACAATTGCATATTGCAGAACGTGACATGTAGCCTTACTAATTGCAGTAGACAATTAATAGAAAGTTTTGAAGTCTTCTAACTTTGATCCAGCACATCACTGACTACCGTATCCTCTCCAGATGGAAACGTGTACGGTTTACAACTGGTGTCTTCTTACTGCGCCGAGACGAAAGGGTCTGATGCTGTGAGTGAGTGGGGCGTGCTCTTTGTTAACGTTTCGAGTTATTTCTCTAACAGCCGTACTCAGAGACATTCATTACCGTTAATGGTCCCTTAAGTAATTATAGATGACACTTATGTCAATAGGCATAAAGACTATTATTTTTTGTTAATGAACATTAACTTTAAATGACGTCTCTGAGTGCGGCAGTTAGATCTACAAGTACATATGCTTTAAGTTGTGATCATTCATCTAAGCCTTTCGTTATACAATTTTTATAATTTTAGGGAAATCCTGTGAAACCCGCAGAAACTTCCGTGGAACCTGAATTATAAATAAAAAAGGGGTGCACGCATGAGTCTACTCCAAGATGTTTAATTAAATAATTTAATTAAATTTTTATCTATACTTGCTGAGTTTGTATTATATTTATCTATTCAATGTCTATTTTCCCACACCTACAATATGTGCTTATCAAGTTCAAAATAATCATTAATGATTATTAATCATTATTTTTTTCTAATTTCACTTTTTTATGAATGAGCATTGGTTAGGGCTAGTGGCCGTGTCGGATTATTTTGAACCTCCTATTGGGCCTCCGAAAAGGATTAACGACTGCGCGCTATCTACAACAATCGTAACTTTGAATTCATCACTGATCCAGGTAGTATTAGTTAGTGCATAAGATGTTACTTAAGTTTTTCTATCGCTTCCGAACCACACAAGCAGTGGTTATTAAAGGAATTAAGATTAAAAAGTATTAGAATGATCACCTCTTAAAAATAATATTTAAATTAGCTTTCACACCGCGTGACCACTCAACATCAGCAGGTCTGCGTGCCTTTTAACTACTCATTCACTTTAAAGAGTGCAATTCGACTACATATTCCTTTTCATGACCATTTACCAAAAACTAAAGCAATTACCAAATATAACACTTAGGATCAACCCCTGCACAACAATAAACACAACGCAATCAAAAGCCGAACACCGATTGTAATAGCTCGCGCGGCGAACAAATCCGGCGATATCGCTAAAGATCAGAATAACATTGTACCAAAATCATTTATCAGCAATTCTCATTCCATCGCCCTCGGCCCGCTTACAACTACAACTGTTAGGGAGAGATCATGTTAGCGAGGTATAAGCGGGTGTTTGATCCGAACGGCTGTAATTGTAACTAAGCAATAGAACCGCTCTTTTTGCCTTAATTCTTGATTTATTTTTTCCATCATTTTATTGTATTTTGTTGGAACTACTTGTTTGTAAAAGATATGTGAAGTGAACTTAGCACACGCACTTTATCAGATTCAAATTATTTTTTTAGTAATGTACCTGTTACCTTCTATTTATTATTTACAAGCAATAGGTATCATTGTACTAAAATAGGTAGGTACTATATAACATTTATTTAATTATTTGGTTTTATGCTATAATCATTCTCTACCAATCAAACCTTTGGGAGTGAAACAGCAGTGAACATAAAGTGGCCTGCAAAATAATATTTGTTACTTTGTCAAAATTTAATAAATCGTTTTTCATCCCGCTAAGTTCCTCATCCTACATCAGGCCTTAGCCCGTTAGAGCGGCGAACTAATGTGTTCCAGGGGAATCGCATCTTTGTGGGGAGATCGTCATTAATACTCGTTGGTGACGACGTTTAGATTAAAATTTAATATTTGTATTAAATCTCCTACCTCCAACCCACTTGATGTGATTGTTCATCCAGATGGCAATGATTGGGTAACTTAGTCATTTATTTTAAATGGAACGCCTACTGTTATAAGAATCTTTTTTTATTAATGTAGCAAACGGACATGCAACACGGGCACACGACCTGATGTTAAGTGGCACTGCAAATTATAAACAACCTTTTTTACGTTGGAAAATCCATCATACCTTCTGTCCGGTACCCACCCATCGGGTACCCACTGTCGGGTTAGGGTCGACCAGAGAGGTGATGGACTCCACGTTTGCGGACTATCGCAATTAACTCTTTCTACAAGTTCAAAAAGATTATCTTCATCCCTTTCTAGATATTAAGTTATATATTTTGAGCAGTCAAAGTAAAAAAATGTCGTCACTGCTACAACAACGATTCACAAAGTTGCAACAGGCACAAGCAGAAGAACAGAGCTGTAGCCCTTAAAATGTTCTAAAGATTTTACAGACGTTTAAACATCATGAAACAGTAAGAACCTATAAAACCTAGCCCCTGTCATTTCATCCCTGTTCGATCGTAAGCTATCAAAACAGCCCTCCGCATACAAGACTATCGTAGTCTACAAAAATAGGTACAATTACTAAAACCCCACATAATCCCGCTTCAGAGGTCATCCCTAACCGTAACTCAATTGTCGCGTTTGCTCTTTCCCGATCTATTTTTTGCCCCACAACACCGAATTCGCGCCATATTGCGGGCCACCCCATCTAAATGATAATTCGAGGGCCCTCCTTACAATAAAAATTATAGCGGCCAGTTTATTTTATTACACTTTGTATTGTATTCAAATACAGACGGACAGTCGGTACCTACCTACGGAAAAAACCCTGAAATGTCAACCTCGTAGCAAGAGAGCTGGCAGACATTTTTCGAGAAGTGTTTCAGGCATCATAAAAGCATGTTGAATAGATTATTAAATGTTTAATATCCAATCACAAAAAATGTAGACCTGACTGTAAGGGAAAGGATAAGGGAAATTTAGCCAAGTCCTAAAATATTCTTTGCGGCGTTTGTTTTAAAATCCTGTGAAAATGACCTTTTTAATTGTAGTTATTTATGTTTACAAAAATTATCTTCTTAAATTTAATGTTGTTAAAAATTTCAAAACGCCTCAAACACTTGTTTACGCCAAAAAATCGTTCTTTCATCATTTATGGCTTCGCTAAATGCCATTACCCGCAGTTACCCGCAGACAGGTCTGCATTTCTGTGTTCAGCTATTACAAATAAGCTATTCACCATGCTTCTATGATGATAAAAACGCTTCGAGAAAAATGTCTAACAGCTCTTGGTTGGAGGAAAAAAATAAATCGGATATTGAGGTGTTTGTCAACGTGGTTGGTTCGATCAACACCCTTTCGTTTTCAGCCGAATGTAGTGATTTCGTGTTTTTATTCGCACCAATTTCCTTAACATTTTTCTTATTTGTTTCCCAAAGGTTTTCGATTTGCTGCTTATATTAAATTCCGGTTCTGCGATCTAAGGGATTCAAGATAGTAGATATTTATAGGTACGTATGAAAAAACTTCGAAAATGATAAAATATAACTTGCTCAGTAAGTATCAAATACTTGTACTAATTGATCGGAGGTCATCATTCATGTGTAGGTAAGAAAATAGTTAACCGATGCGAAGTGAATGTAGGTATGAAAGAAATATGAATAGTCCTGAAAAGATCTTCTGTTGTAGTTTTAGCCCTGATTTATGTGCCATCATTGTTTACTAACGTTAAAGTTAGTAGTAGTAGGTATCTATCTATTTCCGAATGACTATTTAAAAGTGACCAACAATATCAATGAGAGATTGATATTATAGAGATTGAGATCATAGAGAGATACCATTAGGGGCTTGCATGCCTACTTAGGCTTTGTTGAATTAAAAATCATAATATTAACTGCTAATACATTCATTATTAAAACGCTTATACTTACGTACTTAATTAACCACACAATAATCTCTAAAATAAAAACTACAAACGAGCATCGAGTTACGATAAGCACCATTTACATCACTTAATCCATAATTATTGCCTGTCAGCGCCGCAATAACATACAAATCGCGTCACAATGGCAAATGATTATAATTATCCAGCAGATGCTATTTATTTTCCAACCTACCGTAGTCATCAGGCAAGACAAAGCTAGCCACCCCATTCTTATCTCCCTTTCAGATCGCAATCAGTGCCGCCGCCATGTTTGATGCCATTATGAATCAAATTCCCGCCTTTTTACTTTTTTCCATTCGCTAGGCACTGGCGTCAGATCTCACAGCCGATAAGTTCTTTATTATCCTGGATGATTTTTTAATCTGTGGTCCTACTGTTGTACTCATGTTTCGCATTAACGCGACGCTTTTTGTATTGTATTACGAGCAAAGGGATATTAACGGAAACTGCAATTTTCTGAGAACAATGGCTATATTTACTACAGACTTAGGCGTTTTGTAATGCCTGAAAGTACTGTTAATGGATGTTAGATTTATGTACCGACTCACTATAGCCTATTTTCTTAACGACGTGGGAATGAATAATAAAAGCGCATAATGTAGGTTAGGTATTAAACGTTATCATAGGTAAATATAGGTAAATTGTATTATACTTAATAAAAAATATTCGTTGCCGAACAAGACAGGTGTAGAGAAGCAGACTTAATTATGTTTTAATATATCTCGGCTTGGTAAATAAATATCTCTTTCTGTGCCTCATATCAACTATTGACTCGACTGAAAAATCAATAACACTCCGAGTAGGTACCACTATTCTATAATCATCTTGTCCTCGGGGCCTGAAGGTCCCGTAAACAACGTCCGCTGACAACTCCATCCGTCTCGAGTTGCTGAAGTGAAGTGAAGTGAAGCGAAGTTCGACGATAAATCTTGGGCGGAGTTAAAGTGAAAAAGAGTAGAACTGGCCGAATGTAACGAGTTTCAAATTGGAAAATCTACTTAGAGACCAACTTTGCGGGCCGGATCTCATTCTGCGTTTTTTAGGGTTCCATATACCTACTCGTAATATCGGGATTTATTAAGCCTTAAAGGTTTGTAGGTAAATGTAACCTGAATAGTGCTTAATTGTATTAGTGTAAATAAATGTATACAAGGCAAATTTTTGAAGTGTGCGTGGATAGTGAAAACTGTATCATAGGATTATTGAAAAATCAAAAGTCGTAGCCAAGCTCGTAATCGAACCCGTTAATTTTGAAAAAAAATCACATCCTTTATTATTTTAGTTCGATAGTGTCACTAATAAGGAACGAATTCTGGAAAGTAATGAAATACTTACGGCAAAGTTAAGGATAGAGCTTATTTTTAACAAAATAGGTACGTTTTTTTTATACAAACCTTAACTGAAGTATAATACTATTGGCGTTCACACGGAACCAAAGGTGTATACGCATTCAGCTCGGTCTTATCTCTTTTTTGTTTTACCAATTTCCTCCTCTCCACAACTCTGCAGAATGTATTGTTTCTTATCTAACAGTAACTTTGCTAACTACTGCTGTTAACAAACAACAACGGATGTTGTCTTACCTAATAGAAGATCTTATTTTAAATATAAAAACGTTTTGTATTCCAAACTTCCTTATAATAACATAATATGGGTGTAAGTAAGCAAATTGAATAGCATAGAAACAGTGGTCAAAATATCTACGTCAACCGAAATACTTATTAAAAGCTTGCCGCTTCAGGGCGGATTACGAGAGCGGTAGTGAGCTACCTCTTCGGTCTTCGTTCCTGCTACGATTAGTAAGGTATTATCGAAAGCACTTTCTTCCTTGTAGCCCTTCGTAGAATCGTAGTGCACAGCTGGACATGGGTCTCCCCTAATCGACGCCACTCCACACGGTCCTGGGCCTTTTGAATCCATTGGTTTCCCGTTGTCTTGGGCCTGTGCTCTTTTTGCCTATACCTACGTGGTTGACATTCAACGACCTTCCTTCCCCATCGGTTGTTAGTCCAGCGAACGATAGCTCATTACCACTTCAATTGGGATGTGGACTCAGTCAATTGAGATACTTTTATTGAACTGTCAAAATCGAAAATTGACGTCATAAGTCGGGTTCTTCATACAAAATCTACGTTTTGTCTAAAGGCTTATGACGTCATCATTCAAGTCTCTTGACTAAATTATTATTGTTTTAAAAATTATTTTTTAAAGATGAGATTTTAGACGTTTGACTGTGACTGTGATTGTGATTGTGTAATTGTGAATGGTGTCTACATACCAATTGGCACGAAAACTCTACCACGAACTAGACAAAAAATACACGCGCAAACCTCTTACAACAATTATTTTGTATCAACGTTTCGTCCATTCTCCCAAAAGTGTGTTTCTCTATTGCAAAATAAACACATCAGCGTTAAAGTAATTATTTGAGCATCACTAGCGGTAATGGCGTCGCTTCCGGTCCCGCCGCCATTAGTGGCCATTTCCGGCTCACTTCCGACGATCGCCGCGCTGCGTTACGGCTCTTTTCGGAACTATTATATAAAAGCTTTCGTTTATGTACCTACAAAGACATTCAGTATTATTTATGTACTTACTCGTTGTATATTTTTCGTTATATTTTAGTTGTATTCACATCAGCCACATCGTTCGCAGGTCTGACAACCGATGGGGAAAAAAAGTCCTCGAATGGCGACAACGTTTAAGCGAAAGGAGCACAGGCTCCTAACAGGTGGACCTGAAGATGACCTGAAGGAGACAGCGGGCAACCGTTGGATTCAGAGGGCCCAAGACCGGGTGGAGTGGCGTCGATTAGGGGAGGCCCATGTCCAGCAGTGGACTGCCAAGGGCTGAAAAGAAGAAGAATAATCGACTCAACAGTTTTTTCTAGGTAGCTAGTGTATAAACATTGAACTTGAAGAGTGGACAGGAAAGTTTCATTGAAATTGTACCTTGATTATATGCTATGTAATTGTATGTTGTACAGGATTAAGTACTAATCCTATACGGTAGTATGGTGTTCTGAAATTGTCATAGGACCCATAATAGATTTGACTAAAAAATAAAGGCGTCCCTGTCATCCGGTCTAAGTATGAGAAAGATCGCTCAGGCTGATTTAGTGACTAAAATTTCACTTCAAAGGTACTCCGATACCAAAGAAACCATGAACTCACGAATATATTTAGGTACCACCATTGCGTATTGTATAGAAGGTACCCTGCCTAATTGACTTTTGATGAATGTGGAAATTTCGTGACCGAAACTTGAATAGACCGCCGTCCCATTATGATAACTGTGTGCACAATTTCACATCGAAATGCGTACTTGGTCGAAATAATAATGAGTGTTACATTAACATTATATTTAGGAAGTGGGTACGGGTACAGGCGGAATATTAATCCGTGTGTTGGCCTTGATTCCCGAACGGGCGTCCCGATTTGGCGGACGTCTCTCCCACAGAACATAAAGAATACAGAAGTGAATATTCATCTGTCATGTCATTGTCATGAAGTCGTCACTTTCTCGTCTGTCGCAGTTTCTTTTGTCTCTCGCCAATTCGTGATTCACGGGCTACGCACATGGAAATATCTCTCTGGCTGTAAGACTGTATTGGGCACGGGTCTCTTCGTCTCCGCAGGAAAAAGACCCAATAGAGCACACAGACACGCTACGCTACCATTATATCTCAAATCTCCATACGGGCTGGGCCAAGGCGTGTCGGATGTTTTTAAACCATTAATTAGGCATCCGAAAAGTTGGGACTGGGTCCGTCAGATTAACGATCCCTCCGAAGCAGGGAAGCGAATGGCGAATCATTGGCCATTGATCGATCTCCTGATTCAATTATTGGTTGTGTCCTTAGTTCCGTAAGTTTTCCATCATCTTTGACATCTGAAATCTTGACAAATATGAACTGTGGAACATTGAAAGAGGAAAGTTGTTGAATAATTTCCATGTC
>DWIY01000618.1:0-12370 GCA_018248615.1 Erynnis brizo brizo
AATGTGAATGTCGCGACATCTATTGGTGACTTTGTAAATATCGTTAATATTTAGGTAAACAAATAGGATTATAGTCAAAATAATTGGCAGAGCGAAGTCTGCCGGGTCAGCTAGTCTTCAATAATTCCAAAGTTTTAACATAATTTTATGTGAGTTGTTAATTTTGTGTAAGCTAACAAAGTTTTTCGGCGTTTTATATCGAATAAAACGTTTTTGCAGCTTGGATTCAAATTATTTTCGCTAAAAAGTTACCGTATTATTTCGTGAGGGCGGTTAAGGGGAGTTTTATTTACACGGCAGCGAGATGCGAAACGAGTCGGCCGCGGGCCTTGGGCCTCGGGGCACTCTCTAATATGTTATTATGTGAAATAAAACGCCAGTTACCGCATTAACTGACAGACGAGGCTAGCGATGAGCTGAATTGCCTTTAAACTGTACTGTATTTGGTATTTTTAGAAAGTTGCTGCAGTTAGTTACAAAGTAGATACTTAAACCAACAACTTTAAATGTAGCACTTCCCTAGATTATTTTTTAAGTGCTCATATTTTTAATTGTTGTAAAAAATAATAAACTTTTTTTTTGCAAAGCAACGCGAATTAAGATTAACGTGTTAAATGTCCTGAAATAGTATCTCTTCGTCATCGTACGACCTGAGAATTCCCTCTGGTTTAATAACATCTTCTGAGCTATGTACCTATCAGTATTCCTGACGATCTATTCAACCTTATTACCCACTTATTTTTACAAAAAACATAAAAAGTTTTAAGTTTTTAACTCCGTATGTTTCTAGTACCTACTTACCTAAAACCGTGGCTGTTATGAGACAAAGACTTTTTTCAATAAAGTAGTAAAATATAGATACTCTGTTATACTTCCTTACCAATATTTTTTCTGTTACACCATCTTTCTGTAATATTCAGTTCGGCGGAATCTTTTTTTATTTTTCTCCCCAATTACTCATGTCGGATTAATCGTAAAAAACAATAAAAAAAGAAAGAATTGTAAGAATTTAGTGTGAGATTAACGTTATTCGCGAATCCTTTGAAACAATAAAGCTTGTGTGGTTTCCCGCAGCTTTCCACGGGTCATTTCATATACTCCCACGGTAGTCTCTGTGTGCTCAGATTTAGTCTTTATTGTATTACTTGAAATAAAATTATTTTCATCTTACATAGTGCCTTTTAATAGGTACAAATTTAATGCCATTAAATTACATTAAAAATATGCAATTAAAGTAAATTTTTTGTAAACCCTTAGTGTCCCGTTCGTTGCACGAATTGAAATTTTCTGAGGTAGGTATGTACATCTATCTATATACCAGTAACATTAAAATCGGTTCAGCGGTTTACGTGAAAACATAACAAACAAATGGTTTTCTAATTGCAGTAATTATCGTATGAAAAGGTTTTAAGTAATAGTCATCTTCACGAGTCGATCAGTGCTGATACTGTTTTTTACCTCTTTTTCTCACATAGTTAGTTACCTCTCATATCGATTATTCCCTCACTCCTGATTTCAAGTCATGTCTATTAGTATAGCGATTTTCATTATTCGTAATATGAATACAGTTTGAATGACAAACTGAGACGTTTCAAATAAGGAATGTGTTCGACAGCGCTGTCACGTTTAGATGGCGTGTTCGTGCGCAATTTGCTCGGTCGCACCGCCTACTGTAATAACGACTTCCGTACCCCGTCGTGGCGCCTCCTCAAATTGGTCGCTTATCACCAATCTATGATGTAGAGTAGAATATCAGTTGGACCAGCCGCAATTTGTCAACAGAGCGGGCGGTTAGTTGTTTCCTCGTTTACAAATTGGTTATACGCTCGATATTACGACTCATACGAGTTTGACATCTGTTTTCTCTTGACTTCATCTTTAAAGCGATCGAATTCACACCGTTAAAGCTATAACAAAATATGGTATTGGAAATATGTGTGTACGAGTGCGGCAGAGTTCGTAAATATGAGTTGCTAAAGCGAGCATCAAAATACACCCTATAAGTACCTACTATCCATTTTGCAAGTTACGATGGGAACTGAAAACTTTGGCATGTTTCTCCTGAGTACGTACTTACTTACTGGTTTATTGCTTCCAGAGATATTATTTCAAAGAACTCTCGGAATTTATTCCGCACATTCGTCTGGGAAAGGTAATCCCAGAGGTTCTTATTCGGCTACTTAGTTCAAATACCATATATACTGTATACATACACGGCAAATACCAGTAGAACGTGTGTATTTGAGCGTCAATGTTTATACGTTTGATAGACGACGCAATTTATGCAGGTTTCAAGTTTATCTAGGAATATGAATTACCATATTCTTAAAGTATGAAGAAAGTTTAAGAAAATATCAACCGTTACTGTTGTATGTGATATCATTAATAATTAATGGGAGGGTGAAAGTGGAGCATCGCATGATCGAATTACGGGATTGGAGGATAATGCGATTCCGTCGGACTCACTTACGTTATATATTTGTATGCCAATCTGATTTCGTCGCTTTAATTATTAAAATATGAAAAGACCCCGATATACGGGAAATCTGTATTGATTGTCTGATATTGAATTTTCATTTGACATTAATTACAATTCATGCATCAATATACGATTATAAAGATTTTAAAATGCGAGATCTTAAGTGAATAAAATTTTCCTTAAACAGAAAATAAAATCTTCAAGGAAGCCAGTACATAATAAAGTTACAAAGAATGACGAAATATAACAAACCACGTTATAAACCTACGTAGAAACGGTACGGTAACAGTAGTACAGTTTTATGGTATTCATTATGGCTAACAAAACAGAAAAATATACCCAATTTGGTCTGCTTTGGTTTGTAGAACAGGGAATTTAAGCTTTTTATGCTTCGGTCGGCGGAATTGGAATGGAACTTCGACTCGAAATATTAGATGTGGTGGGTATTATTAAATCATATTATGTATTTGTGTCACGCACGCCGTAGTTGTAGGCGACATTCGTCACAGTTAACTTTTGAACTTGGGAAATAAAAAACCATAGCGTTTTGTTTGTGTGCAAGTAGAAATGCTGTATGATTGACAAGATTTTTTTCTGAAGAAATATAATTATTATCATTGTCATAGGTGCTATCATTTAATGAAATCAATTTGAAAAGTATGTAAATAATGACTCATAGAAAGGATGTCTAATGAAGGTCCGATATTCGTAGAAGATTCTTCGTAGAATTTCGTAATGCTCATATGACGTGTCTGTCTAGTAGTGGTCTAGTAATTGTTATTATATACTTTAAAATTATTGGAATTAAAAATATATTAATATTTTATACTGATATATAGCTAAGAAAAGTAATATTTCATACTAACGATCCAAGATTAAGAAACCAATATACCTACGCATAGTTTTCATTTTCGTTTTTAACGTATCCTTGCGCATTTGCATAAGTGTGTTGAATTATGCTTCAGACCTCTTCGACTGTAGGGAGAGACCCTCCGGCTACATATAATCTTCTAATAGGTAGGCATGTGTGTTCATAAATCATTGTACGTATATAACGACTTTCGGCATTTCAACGTTCCAGCAACATTTGCAACCCTACTGTCAAACGATTCCTACGTTTTCACCCCCTAAGTCTATGTTTAACAGATATTTTATATACTAGTTTAAAAACGGTTTCTTCATCTACTTTTTATTATTTAAACTTTTTGAGGACGAAGAATGGTATATAATTGAATTTATTACCATACCATACCATAGAAACGTTATAACGTGACTTGTCATCTCAATAAAGTTTTGTACTTGAAGAGGTATACCTACGTATGTTTTCTAGCCACCTTTTATCTCTCGGTGTGTCAATATACTATATAGCCTTAGTGAATGAAGCTACCTTAATTCGAATCAAGGAAGCCCTTCTTCTCATTAACGAGAATGCTTAACTTTAAATCGAAACAAAAGTCCCATAAATAAATAACTGTGTTCATTTCCTCGGCAATTCAGTGTAGTTATTATAGCCACTTTTGTTTCCCTTGTGGCGTGACGGCTATGCACAACTAACCTAGCATTAGAAAGCCATAATAAGCAAATATCTAGAGATTTATGCCAAAACTAATTAAGTGAATTCGCCATAATAACATGATTATTGTACGAGTTTGTTTGACCAGCGCAGCGTGCCCACTTTATTGTTTAATTGGCAGTTTTTTTGTATATACGAAATCCAGATCGTATATTCTGCGTTGATTTCATGGCTTGTTATATCGCACTACCGCCACAGTACCCAATTATTATTAGGTTTGCTGTTATACCTAACTTTATTAAGTTTGCTGTTATAGTTTCAGATAAGAATTATGAAGGAAATTCCTTTATCAAGTACATGACATATTAATAGCTTACTAAAATAGGGTTAGCCTTAATCAGTTACTCGCAGTAATTACCTACATAACTCACAGGACAAACACTTATCAATATACTAATTGCTTAATGAGGATGTGCAAATCTGTCCAGAATAGAGATCCTCGGATATAGGGGGTCAGGACAGAATCAATTAGTCATGGCTGATTACATCACTGCGTTAGTTAATCGTAACATTCAGTTAATTAATTATAGCAATTCCTGTCCACATATTGCAATTTATACAAAAGCCAATCTGTGCTACAATAATACTGCCTATAATATACTAAGCTCTAATGCAAATAGATAATAAAAATAGAAATTAAAAATATTATTATTACCTACATTTAAGCTGTATGTATTTTAAAATATATGTATCGTCAAAATTTAAGGAATCAAAACCTTGGACGAATAAACCAATCAAATTAGTTGTACATATAGGTAGAATTCGTTTTGTAATATATGTTTATTGAAGTAGGCAGCCGCGAAATAAGGATTTTGGTGCTTCCCAGGGGGACCCAAGAATACAGGGAAGCGTTAAGGACGATGTTGAACAATTTGGGGTTTACCATCGGATATCACTTATAGTTTGAGGACACATACAGTAAGGACTGAATAATCCCACTCTATTGACTAATATGTACTGTGAAATGATTATATTATTAGTACAATACCCAGTAACTATGTAAATTAAAGCACACATCTATAAAATATTAATACCCCTTAAACTTTATGAACTACTTTGTGTCTTTTTTTAACATTGACTATGATAATTACGAGTAGCTAATAACTAGTTCGAAAGAAAAAAGTAATGAAATTTAAAATAATGTAGACCTCTCACGCTTGTACTAAAGAAGAATAATAATAATAAATTATTTATATGCTATTACTTTATTATTATTATCATTAATTACGGAGTTTAGAACCCGCGGTGCACATTTTCCTATCTGGGATACTAAAACAACATGTTTAGGGTTGCAAATAGAAAAATACATTTTTTTTTCAAATTTATGATAAAAAACATGAAAAAAAACCTGCTACCATTGTTTTTTTCTAAATAAGGTTTTTTTCAGACGAACAAATAATATGACAATAACGGTTTTTCGTGATTTATTTATTTAAGTAAATGTTAGTTCTATAAAACCAAAAAGTTAAAGTTGTTATGTAAATTAAATTAGGTTAATGTTTTATTAAAATCTAAAACAACCGTATAAAGTGTTAACTGACTTGCAAATTTTGAGATTCCGTATTTATGAAAAAAACATATGCTAGAAAAAGAACTGTTTTTTTTCCACGGTTTTTATTCAGGTTTTTTGCAACTCTAATAATGTTTAACAAACACTTAAACTCCCCTCTAGATTTTGCCACCGCCTATGTGTAAACGAAATAAACATTGTTAGCTCTAAAGGATAAAAACCATTTTAATTAACCTCCCTAGAGTACCTATGTCGACGCGTGCTAAATAGAGATCAGGATTTGTTCTAAGTTAAGCCTCTCCATTTTCTTATTTTTCCGTCACAAATTACCAGATAATAAGACAAAAGTTTATTTTTAGTAGGACTAAGCACAGCAAAGATATAAAGTATTTAAAAGTATCTTTATATTAGGTAAATATAGATCCTCTTAGAAAATAAAGTAAAATACTAGGTATATAATTTATTTGTATCACTTTAGGATCGTACTCTAATCATCATTGGAACGGCGCCGTAATGTAGGTAAGCAAATATTTTATTTCCGTACGAAGGATAAAATCCATCTCAGACTGGGATGGATTGTGAAGAGGTGTCAATCTAAAAGTCTTGTTAAGTTTGTGCTATGTTGCGGAAATTCTACTGAAGCTTAGCTACGTAATGTCGAGTCGAGTTAGTAGGAATGCAAATAAGTAAATCACTCGAATATCTTATCTTATATATTTAAAATTCTGTTGTCACAGTTTTAGTTACCATACTCCTACGAAACGGCTTGACCGATTTTTTATAAAAGTTTATATATGTATGTATATTCAGTAGATCTGAGAATCGGCTACCATCTATTTTTCATATCCCTAAGTAATAAGGGTTGTCCACCCCTAACATTTTTAAAAAATTTTTTGGTCAATTTTTTTATTATTATATTATTATGTGGCATTAAAAATACATACAACTTTAAATGTTCACCCTTCTATCACCAACCCCTATTTTTTAATAGTAGAAATTCCCTAGAAATAATTTATATGGCAAAACAACGTTTGCTGGGTTAGCTAGTATTCAATAAGTAGGTATATCCTCCCGGTTCTTTATCCCCAGAAAATTGGTAATTGGTAGTTACGTAGCGAGTAATAAACACGACCGGAGTGTCGAGTTGGTGGCTTTCTGAATTAATTAAAAATATGGAACATTATTTTATTATGAGTAAGTATTTAAAGATGTTGAACCTAGTAAGGGATAAAATACCGATTGATGAAATGATGATGAAAGATAAAATATCTTAACTGTCAATGAAGATTGGTTTGATTTCCTTGACCAAATTTTAGTTAAATGAATGATAGTTGTTAAAATACGAGTATGATGCCTGGAAGTTTAAAGCAAGGAAGCCTTCATAATTTTCAATGTGAGAGGAAATCAAATCCTGCAGTGGTTTACAGAAGGGTTTCATTTTGATGAGTTTTTATTACCTAAAGCTCACCCCCTTTCATGCTCACGTTTGTATAAAAACCCGTCATAATGTTGTAGATCCATAGTTTGTTGACAGTACGTACATAATTATGCTAGTAAGAGTACAACACAATGACATAATATGAAAAATATTGCCGGAGTTTTTATAGTTACGATAATAATATCATTGAAGCTTGGTTTTATAATGGAAGTGAAAATTGAAAATTTTCATCGATAAACGTTACATCACCGTTTAGAATGTACAATGTACTTGTGTTTCATTCAAAGCTAGTTAGTTCGCGTGCTTGTTTGAACGGTCGACGCTTGCCCGAACTTTTAACAGCTTATTTAGCTATCAATAGGTTAGGCGCGGGTTTAAATACAGGTGGTGTTTTAGTTCATAGTTTATTTTACGAAAAGTTTAGGTATGTTGGTTTGGTAAAGTGAAATACTTTAGTTAAGGCAGTTTAGATAAGAAAAAATGTTAATGAATTATATAATGCGTTTGAATTTTCCCATCATATTTATTATATTTGTCTTTTTTACCTATTTGATCTCAAAAATTTGTAAGTACTATACATTATAATTCTATATCTATTTCCTTCATAAAAATAAACAGAATCTAAAACATGTATCTCCCTCAGTCAGGGCTGCAGACAGTTTTTCTACATTGTCCCGTCTGTTGTTAACGTTTCATTAAAAAAAAATCAAAATAGCACTTGAAATTTACACTTATTACAACTAAAATTATTTTCGTAGCGGAGTGCTACGGTGCTACGCTACTACGCATTAGATTATTTAAAAATGATCTGAATAATTTGTTGAAAGTGTACGAGTAATTCATGTGTGTATATAACATTTTCATGTTGTCTTAATTCATTTGTAATTATTATATTATTAGTCATTAAATGGTGCCATATAGGTATTGGATTTTGATATAAGATAGTTTTTTTAATATTTTGCTTTACTTTAAAATGAAATCGGAGTGCGTCCACACCTTTCAAAAGGATGCCGCAAAAGAACTTTAGCCTTTGGTTTGTAAGATATAATATCGTTTTTTAAAGTTCAAGAAATTAAAGTTTAAAGTTTAAGAGATTAACATTTTATAGTTCAAGAGATTTACTCAGTGTTTACTTGAAATATTGTTCCACGTAGTTTCCGATCGACGGTCGTTTGAAGTTTTAACTGCTACTAACGACTTATTTAGGTATCAATAGCGAAGGAATGTCGTTAGGAGAATCATTAAAAGTTAGCCCTATAGCATAATTATACGTTTTAGTTTAAGCTTTGTCAGGTTTTCCTTATTTAAATTTAGCAAGTTTTAGCAGTTTTTAATGAAATGCAGAATGATTACAGTATTGTTACAATATTTGAGACAGCCTTTCAGCCCTCAGTAGTAGTAACACTCTTATCTAAAGATTTATGAGTGTACTCTTATTTATGTATATCGCAATAACTACCAACAAACCATTATAACATTGTTCTATATCTACTCTTATATTTAGGTTGTTTTGGTTAATTGTAGTTCTAATTACAAAAGTGTATTCCCTAAGCACTCGCAAACTGCCGCTCAATCCATTGTTCGCAAGTCCCATGTTTGCAGAACGGCTAGATACATTCCCTTTCAATCGTGACGCTTTGGTTTGATCAGTCCTTCCCACGTCCTTCCGCTATCCGGTAATGACAATACAAATCGAATTCAATACATAAATTACTACAACGTATTATTGTGAAACTGATTGGGTTACCATACACATTATTTACAAACTTACTTAATACTGTTGAATGATAAGCCACTTTTAAAGTATTTGAAGGTTCTATTTGTAAGTATGTTAGATTATGTCTGTTTCTTTCTATCATCAGAAAAGGGATTTAGAGGTCGTGTAACATAATTGTTCGTCTTTGTTTTTGGTCTAGAAACACATTTTTCTGAGCAAGTTAGCTCGTCTGTGGCCCGAATAAGAATTTGCGATTGTGTTGTGTAGTGTAAAAAGTTGGCACAAAGGGTGCCTCAAGTTCCTTCATAAAACTAACAATATTGCTGTGGTAACAAGACAAGAACGTTTCTCGCGAGCCCATATTCGCGTTGCCATTGTCTCGCTCGGTAGACTTTAGGGGCTTGAGCCCGCAGTGTTAGACTGTAGCCCATTGTTTAGTTTTCTTCACCTGGCAAGACGGATTCCGCACAAAGGCGACGCTCGTTTCAGCACTTCTGTTTGTTTTTGTTATATGCAATTGGAGGTTTCGAGCACCGTATGCGAGGGCGCGCGGATCTTCACTCGTTTGTGAATTGAAGTGTATGTATCCCACATATTCCTCGCTCTATTTGTTTACAGAGTGCATTCTCGAGGATTTCATGAATTTTTTGACGCAGTCCACTGTACTGGGCTTGGGTACCGGGTTATAATTTAAAAACATAAAGTTGAACCAGCTCGTCATAAAAGTTGCGGTCGGGTTTGCGAGCGTGCAATTTACATTTAATGCCTCAACGCTGGGAGGAACTTGATTTTTTTTAGGTAAACGGCTTTCCAATATCTATGTACCTACTTAAATAGGCAATTAAATTAAAGTCTTCACAAAATAAAGTTGACAAATTATTTGAACTTTAAAGAAGTTAAATGGATCTCGTAAACTGTTACGTTAAGTAGACATACGTACAGGAAAGCTTAAGAGTAATTATAGGTACTAGTGAGTAAAATTTATATTTTAATGTGTTAGTCATCCTGAAATTCTATTTATGAATTCTTCTATAATAAAGTGATACGGAATGTCATTTTAGTATATACTTACTTGTAAGTTAAACATTAGCAGAGACTGGAACAAACAACATTGGCGTTAAAACGAAGTATGGTGTTAAGATGTCGGAAGACGGGGTGAGATGAATTGATCGCCTTCAATAAGATTGAGTGTAGGAACTCTATCCTCTGGGGCTTGAACTTCAGAAACGTCTATTGCGTTTTGTATGTACAGGGGATTAAGATGGATAGAGAAAGATTAGTTAATTATCCTCACTCAGATTAGGTCGAGATTACAGCTTCTGGTACCTACTCATTTTAAATTATAGAAGTATCCAGAAATTTCTTGATGAGGCCATAAATTACAAAGACCTTATTCCGTTGAGTGTAGTTATATTTCCAAGTAACATTCTTATGTGTAGGTAAATTATAATATGTTAATCTTGTTTATAATCTGTGATATTATAATAATTTTTAGGTTATATTATAATAGTTAAAGGTAATAATTTTTAGGATTTTTTAAGCAATATCTCATGAAATCAAATATTGAAAACATAAAAAAAAAATTTTACTCACGTGAGTTAAACGAGTATGTTTTGAATAAACATCTTTATTACGTAATCTATAATTACTGAAAATATATAAAGTCCTTGTAATAAAAACGATTGTTGTTCCGCAATTGCATATTTATGTAAGGTTTAAAGCGGTAGGTATATTTTTAAGTATTTGTAAAAGTACACACCTTACTCGATGTGGAGATAAGTCCAGGCTTATCTCTGCTGTTCAGTAAGCTATCCCCAGCTTTTCGTTTATGTGTAAATTATCCAAATAATAATGGGTGCTGAGCTGACCCAAAATGACTCGCCTATTGTTGTAAATAAATATAAGGTAAATAGCATTAGGAAACACAACAAAGAGTATGGTAATTTGCATAATTTCGTTCACCTTTCGGACTTGGTTCTGTTGAACCGTTCTGGGCTTGAGCCAAACCGAGCCCATTTAGTCCAAAAGAAGATTATAAAGCTTCTTTCCGGCCATTCGCAATAAACGACCTGAAAAATCTATTGCGTTGAAGACGAAACTCCTTTGTTCTATTCGAAGCAGTTCTCATAATAATTATTTGAGGTCGCAAAGGCAATAAGTAACAAAGGCTTTGTCATCACAATATATGTGAGGGCCGAAGGCGGAACCCAAACTATGTATTTGACCGTAAATTATACAAGAATTAATATTGAAGCTGGAAGGGAACATTGTCCGTCACTTTGTTATCTTTTTGAGCAATAAATTAAGTGTAGTTTCATCGCAATATTACACTTTGAAAACTGATTTAGTTTAAAAGAAAAAGCTTCGCCTCTTTTAAAGGCGAGAGTAGTCACTCTAATTTTTATATCTACATGAAATATAGTGGGCTGGAGACTCGTTAAAAAGAACACGATCTAGAATTACCCGTTGGCTAGTCGAGCGACGTCGGCTAACCCGCTTTATGTGCACTTAAAGCTGGTTCTAGACTTGTTCCGTCCACTTCAGCTTAACGCGCATCTTAATTTAAGCTCGAACGAGGTGTATCTGCCCGTAGTGCGGCGCAAATAAAAACTTCCAAACTTCAGCACCAAGCTGCAGACTTTTTGAATTATTGTCATTTTTGCTTTTGTTAGGTTTGTCAAGTATTTTGTTACATAGTAGCTGTTTACCGTTCGTAAAATAAAAAAAATATGAGATTATCTCTTTGCAGTGTATCAAGTCTCATTGGTTCACGTTCTCTTTGAACTAACGCTTTATATTGATAACTTATACTTTTTTAAATAATATCATTTGTGAATATCTTACATACTTTAAATAAATAATAGAATAAATATAAGAAATTTGTTAAAGACATTGTAGTATAGAAAACTATTGACACATAAAATATTGTACCTGTGTACATACACCATTTTATAGGTGTTCAATTGTTCGTTAAAGAATAAAGAAAATGTTGAGGTGAATGATAATAACACGACAAAAGGCCAGTGTCACGTAAAACTCCGGAAATTTTTAATTGCAAGATAAGTGCTACGAAATGGGATTTTGTACGTTGTATTCTCCCCTACCTGTTCCTCAAATCTTTTACTTTTGTTCTGGGTATCTGCCCCTTTTCAACTAAAGTTAAACAAATTTTTCCTAACAGACTTTGCCGAGACTCACCTTGAGGATTTAGAGGATTTACGAGGTTTTGGTTTTACCGCATGTTTGTTTATATTCCTACTTTATATTATTTCATGCACGTCCACGTTATTTAAAAAAGTTTTATAAATTCTTTATGAATATTTTAAAATGTAAATATATTTAAGGTATATTTGATTTACAGTTTTTATATTAAGGATTTTGATTTAAATATATTTTTAAATGTTTTGATTAATAATTATCTTTAAGTTTATAAAGCGAAGAAACATTTTTAAATATAGGAAACTTATTACGAGTGAGTTTACAGTAGAGTTATGTTACGTATGTTGTAACGTTGAACGAGTTGAATGAGTCGTATAATAAAAATAAAATTTCTAAATATCTATAATGGAATCATATCAATCGGTAAAACATGCAGTAGGCCCAAATTGGCTCTATATCGCTTTGTGCATGAGTGAAATATTGTAATATTTCGA
>DWIY01000619.1:0-12367 GCA_018248615.1 Erynnis brizo brizo
GTGCATGCCCGTTTGTTCCTCATCCACTATATTCAAACTACTTATATGTAGTGTTAATTGGCAGAATAAAATAATTCTAAAGTTTGGCTGTATGCAAGAATAATCTTGCGCGAGTTCTTTTTTTAAATATGTTGGCGCGAACGCGAAGAATGTGACTGACTAGTATTTTCTCTGGGCGCGACAATAGAGTTCTTCATTACCTACCTCAAAATTAAATTAATCAAGGATTAAGCAGCTCCCTATATGACTATAATAATACTTCTTCCTTAAACATTGTATACGTATCACACGAGAACGTCTGCTTCGCTTGTTCAAAGCGTTCGATTGAAGTATCCTCTAATCTGTAATTGGTCTAAGTGCCCGCTTTGATGCATACAGGGCGGAGATTCATTTGCGAACGATTCGACGCGAATGAGTCGCTGAAAGGTCGCCTATTATCATTAATCGCTTGCTTGGCGCCACTCAATACCTAGTTTGAGATGCAAAGCAACAGGCGTAACCTATTAGCTTTAATACGTCGATCTATTAGCCTACTCGTAGCTATTTAATTATTTATACAATATGCAAATACGATATGGGGTTATCGACTGACTTTATACTGCTGATGTGCGTATATTTTAAGCATCTATATTTTATACGGTAAAGATATTAGCGCTCCACTTGAGAGACCTAGAGCTTCTAGAGCCACGCTGACAAACTGACGTGAAGTAGCACGTTCTTCATGTTTTATGCTTCGGGTGGAGAGGTGTGGCCATAGTATGGTGTTGCCGCCGGAAAAACATTGTTTCAAGCAAACATTTTAGATCATAATGAATCTCCGTACAACTTAAGACAGGACTTTATTCCATGGTTGAAGCGAAGGCTTAATTTAAGTAAACATGTACATGAAAAAGAAAACAGAAATTTAACGGCAATTATCGCGCTGTATTTCTGCTGATTGGCATTTCATTCCAAAATCGAAAGTTTAAGCAACGTTCGGATACTCGTACCAACAACCAACGTTCACAAGCCTGTCATAACGTCAAAAAAGTAACACTGTCCATGTAAGCAAGGATTAAGTATTGATTTTTAAGATAAGAACCTGTTAAGAAAGCCGAGTTCAGTCCCTTGGTACGTGATCGGAAACCAGATCGAATGGAAAACTAGGGTTTTCAATCAATAAGCCGGGCGTTGCGCAGGCGCAGGCGCCGGCGAGATGACTGCATTCCACGGCAGTCTTTGTCATGTTAACCAAACAGGCGCTCATTATTCTGTTATTTTAACAAGCCGTAGCGACGGCCGTGTGTTACCAGTCCTTTATAGGTATTGCATCAGATATTACATGGTGAATCAAGTTTTATAATATGTGATCGTGAGATTGAATGCACATGACTTTCCTGAAGGAAGTATTTAAAGCGTATGCAGCCAAAATACTCAGGAACGATGTTTCATAACTATTATTATGCTTTTTTTGGAAAAATGCCTAACTTTGGTTTGGGTACCTACGGGTACCTACGTTATCGTTGACGAATGACGGAGACTTTTTTAGAGTTTGTTCCAGTGTGGGTAATACTGGAATTTTAGAAGAAACACAATAAAAATGAAAATGTCACGGGAAAGCTATTAAATGTAAACACCAAAACTTTTACTCAAAAGATACAATTGAATTCTTTTAGTAGAGTTTCGTCAGGCTTTATTAACCGTGAATCTTTGTCCCGGATTAAAAATTAAAAACGACTATTTCAATTTCGAACCTTCGTCGCATAGACAAAAACTGTGAGACTGAGTTCCGGTGCAAGACTAAGGACAAAGTGATGTAACTACATAAAATAATAAAATTATTTGGTGACTCAGTTACAGGTAATAAAAAAAATACTTGCATTCTTTATTAAATCTGTGTTACAAAATACAAATCAGTTCAGCAGTGTTAATCTTATGTTTTTGACTTTAAAACAACATTATTACCTATAATCTCTTCGTCGGCGAAGCACGTATATGGAAACAACTATTTCCATTTTATTTCCAATACTTTATAAGTCAAAATGATGCACAACGAATTAAAGCTCCACATTCTAAGCAATACATTGATATCAAAATAAATTATCTTAAGTTATTCATCATAGACAAGAATATCTATTATCGGACCGTATAGCTGGTATCGGTGTCTTTCGATAGCCGACGCCCACTCGAGTTTTTGGAATTCCGTCCGAGCCCCCTCCGCCGGGGGTCCGTTCATTCATAACGCGGCGTGATGTATCCCCTCCATTGCTGCCAAGTAGCTACACGTTAGCTGAACTAATGTAGTGTAGGCAAATTGGTACTAGCCACGGCGTTCGGATTTTAATATGGCGTATGAAGGACGTCAGGATTTATCGCTGCTGTGTCAATGGATGGAACGTCTTTGTTAAAATGAGTTTATAAAATAATATATAGGATTATAAAATGTATCATACGCATTTATGTTACCTTCCTACTGATATAATGTTTCCGTGCCGATAGAAACTTAGATAACACAACTTTTAAATTAAATTTAAAAGTGGACACTTGCTTCAGTAACATAACTTTTACTACTCTTTATTGTTATTGTAATGTCTGAACAACATTTTTAATTTATCAATAGAATTCATTCTAAGTTTACCCAATCTCTGTAGATAATATCAATTATCAGATTAAAATTTGAGATCAAAGCTAAAACTAATAAATACGCAAACCAATACACGAATCACGATCACCGATCACGAATTTCATTCATCGAATTAACTTAATTATCATTCAGTCTGAATTGAACTCAACAAAATCGATTATTACTTTGTTACTGACATACTAAACATCTTTAGTTTAATAATGTAAATCGGACTTAAGTAAGCTTCTAATACAAAGACGGTATCACATGTGTCCCGGACGGAAACGTTCACGAAAACAAAACACACGATTGTTTAATATTGGTATTGTATTAGCGCCACCAACGACGTTGTCTATGGATTGTTCTAATTCTGAACAGCGCCTGTAATGGAGTTATTTTTTGTTTTGAAGTTGATTGTGTTCAGCTGTAATGATAATTTTACAAAAAAAAACATTTTTTTAAACAGTCATATTAAAAAAATGTCTTTAATAATAAATTGGTAATTGCTCATTAATTTGTGTGTGATGAAAATATTTTACAAAAGTCATGATTATATTCGTCAGCCAGATTTAAAAAGTCCATGAAATGGTTTACTTAACAAACCGGAATCTTGGAATGCTGAATAAATTCTATTGAAAATCGGAAGGATACTTTTTGTACGTGATAACATAAGTATTGTAAGTATAATTCATTATGAAGGCAATGCACACGAAAAGGAAATCGCGAATATCGTGCACCATTCAGGAAGACTGGTGTCCATCGGTGAACGGCTTTCATGGACGATCAATTAAAACGCTATCGCTGGAAAAATTGCTGAAAAAAAAAACTGTAACGCTATCGAACGATAAACGTTAAATTGGCAACATTTTTTACTGTTTAGTGGTCGAATCATTGGAGCTTGAAATGACATCAACGGACAACTTAGTTGCCGACCACGCATTCGTGTTTTATGTTCTTATTCTTACATACGAGTATTTAGAGCACTTATAATGCCAGTATTGTTTCTAATATTAGGTATGTTAAGTTAATATTATGGACTCAAACTTATTAAGTTTTAACTAAATATTTTTTAAATCCTATCTTATGTGCGACGGGTATTTATAAACTTAGAGATAGAAGTCCCTGAAATTAAATTAATTATTAAAAATTAATAATTTTTTCAAAATTATATTAATTACAGTTTACAAAAATGTGCCATTTTGAACATAAGTATTTTAGTTGTTGTCAAAAATTTTAACGTGTAATTCTAAGAGCATTATAGGTACAACACGGCCTCAGTACCTGTACGCTTCGATTATTTCACACATTTGTCCACGCTTCCAACTAGGTCACACGTTGCGGTTTCCACTCGCCCGCTCATACTCATTACCATGTACATATTTACCTAAACAGATTCCACCTATATTAATTTCTGTGTAGACCTTAAAAACTTCATCAATATGCAATTAACTTCCAACTTTGTTTCCGACCGATTAACGGCTATTAACAATTCACCTAACCGTCATTTGTTTTTAGGATCCCACGCGTTTAGTTCACAGCGCATGCGATGATTTTTTACCTCAAGAAAAAAATATGTAGCGTCTTTGTTGTTATTGACACGTCTGTAATAGGCTTCAAGGCAATTAATGTTAACAATTCCACTCGACGTCGTGTTTCATGTCATGACACACGCAAATAATTGAGTAATAAAAGTTTTCCAGAGACCTGAATTAAAATAATGGCGAGATCATAAACACAGTGCATAGAAACAGAAACCAACAGATTAATGATATGACAGTGGGTGCTTTCATGCGATTCGCAACAGTCATTAAGACAATGCGCAGTGGCGTTATGGCGCAGGACGGGGTGATCGGCCGTGCACTCTCACGGCATAATAATTACGGGGCTAACCACTCAGTCGCACTTTATAGGCCGGCTCTGCGCCCGCGCAGCCTGCCCGCGCCGTACCCCGCCGGACCACATTCCGCTCCCATGCGACCGCGTCCGCATCCTGACTCCTGGACCTCTCCAAAATATCAACTTTTTATTATTCCCCTTAACGGGCAACACCCAGGAATCTATCGCGACTTCGACTCGCTCCGCCGGCACCGTCCCCGCCGTTTTCGCGTCACGAAGAAAACTTGATTAAAAATTTAAACGCCGTGAGACTCGATTACTGGACTCGAAATTTCTATTGACTAACGAAAGTCATCCCGGCCGATTCACACGTTTATTGCCCGTTCCATTAACTAAATCGGACGATGACGAATCGAGCCCTAAATCGAGATTATAATCATTACAGCTCGCGGGCTCGCATTCTTACCGAAGAATCCGTGAAGCGATGGAATGCACAGAATCGATTCGAACTTGTTTTGTTTTCGCCACGTCATAACTCGCCCGACCCTTGCCTCGGACCTGTCCGTGCTCCACGATCGAATCACACGCCTCATTGTTTTCGACTATCGAAAATCGAGTCGCCGACGCGAAACCATATTTTGTTCCTTAATTCGTTGTATCAACAACATCAACACGAATATTAAGGGGATCCGACCCGCAAAACATCTTTGTCGTCTTGGTCTTGGAATGGGAATTTAATATGTGTAATATGTGGCTTGTGTTACACGATGAGAAAATGTGAATACTGATCCTATAATGTTAGACAATCTCTACGCCAAGGTAGCCTGCATCACGATTATGTATATTACAAAGGCCTCCTATTAAACTGTAAGTAAGTACCTAAATAAAAACAAACTACATTCTTATGACTGCGAAATAATAAATTAATGGTCTTCAAAGGAATTTTAAACTGTCCATAACTCTCAATTCGGCAAAACTCTGAGAACGTATAAATGAGACTAGTAGTGAAGTAAAAAAATAATCATAAAAAGTTAATGCAAGCAGACAACCGCCGTATCCTCTGTTTTGACTTTTGGTTATAAAATAATTTATGTGTGTTTACACGAAACCTGTGTCACTTAATAGTCGACTCCAGACAAGTGAAAGGGAGTGAAGATACAAAGTAACATAGGTGTGAGGGCGGAGGGAAACTTAATAATATATCGTGTAATCGATCGTGCCCATTTGCACATAAACGGACATTGACTCGTGGATAACATCCTGAATGCGCCACTAATGTTGCTCGGTCGACATAGCGCGAATGATATTATTAATAACTGCCTTCAAGAAATTGCGTCAGCAATAAGCGTTTGATGTCTCGATAATTAAAATGTACAGGAACCTCATACCTACAGCTACAGTAGAACTGTACATACAGCAATATTTAAGAATTTTAAAATAAAATTGAACCTGATGCTCCAGGAATGCTATCAAAATTGGCAAGTTAAATTTTTATTGCATTTCAAACAGAATTTGTATTTGGAATGCTCATTTTTAATTGGTTTTGACGTAAGGGACCGTTGTTTTTTCTGTCAGATTACGATGTCGATAAAATGCAAGAAATCTTTTGCATAAACGTTGGCTTGACAAAAGTGGTTAAGACGAATCGAATGCATGTTTTTGCGATATGGTGAAGCGGGACCGGTCTTCGGAACAAGTCGCCACCTGCCTCGCTCGGTGGAATGTCCGGCTATTAGTAAGAATTAAAACTCTTTGTCTGTCCGTATAGGTAATTATATTCCGGATGGTCCTGTACCCAACCATAAGTCAACAAACCACTCATCGACGTTAATGTTGCCAGTTTTTGAAACAGCTGCAGAAAAAAATGACAATATAATTTCAAGACGCAATATTCTACACGTTTTTTAATTGAAACGTCTATTTCTTCTTCATTGACATAAATTATCTGCACAGGATATTTCATGTAATTTTAATAAAAGTTACCTACTACCAGTTAATACAACAGAAATTTTGTCGATACAAATTCTAACAGCATTGCCGATTTCAATCTGAGTAGGCACTAACTAGACTGAAATTAAATTAGTAAATAAAGTCTACTTTCGAGATAAATTTAACAATTTTAGCTCTACTATAAGCGACTTGATTATCTTAATGTTATGCGCCACTTGATTTATGTAATTTATTTTTATATTAAAGTGTTTATATAAATTGAGCTTTTAAACTTAAGAAACGTCTTTTAAGATTATTCAAATAGTGTTCATTCTTATTGTTTATTTGAATGATGGACCGATCTAAGAATACATTTTTGTACATGAACGTTCAATTCGGTCTTCCTTAGCAGCAGGATATGACTGTGTGACTATCACGTAACTATCCACACGTGGTGTGGGTTGATATAACAATTTCGTACATTGTACCGTGTACGTCTGCGTCAGACCTAACCTCGACTTATGTTTCGGACGAACCGATTTTAACGATCAATAATCTATTCACATGTTACGACTTTACCATCTTTATTTGTTGTGTAGGCGTCTCTTAAATCACCGTCTCGAAATCAATTTTCTCTTCAGTTCAATGTAAAAACGGTGATATGAGTAAAATACTTAATGCAAGAGGAAGAGACATGAATTTTAAATGATACAGAAACCCACGAAACAAATCCGTTGAGCCATTTTTGCGTCAAAAAGTAATAAACATCAGTCTATCTATTCTAACAACTTTCGCATTGATAATGTAAATAAGATTTCTTTGAAACTTCTATTAGCAATTGCACATAGAAACCGCCTTGTTAGTAATAAAAAATATTAGAGCATTTTTAATTGCACATAATAAACTTTACGGATTTAATTATGTTAATCTAAAAATGCAGCGGATATGCGTCACGATTATGATTCAACAGACAATCAAAGTTTGTTTAAAATAAAAAGCAACAGCTTGCACATTAAAGTTATTTCTCTGGCACATTTTCGGAGTTGCAATGAAAATTTAGCTGCAAGTTTCGTGTAAAAGTTGTTTTCATGCTACTTATTACAAAATAGATATACTGTAGATATATTAAGTAAAAACGAGGCTGAAATTAAATTGCTATTAAGATAAGTATATCTGAAGATATTACAAAAAACCAGAGGAATACCGCGTCATTGTTAACAAAGAATAAGCGGTGTTGGATTAATAAAAATAGATAAAAGAGACAAAAGAACTCATAAAATAATTAAATCCAATCTTGTCAGATAAAACTGCCATTAAGGTACAATACGCAGCATCCCGTTTCCCGCGGAATCTGAGGGCCTAATTACAGAATAAGAGGTTATGGGACACAACATAAAGGGTCTGACGCAGCCTGCGACTGACAAAGCCCCATTCAGACGATTTGATTGAAAGGGTTCATGTGAAAGCCCGAATAAAGATCAGGATAATAAGAGTTTGGAGCAAGTATGTGCTAATTCGCTATTTGGCGATGTTTTTCTCTTTTCATTTTGCTCATGTTAAGCAGAGCTTTCTCAATACTTGAAGCACTGTACAAAAAAAGACGAAAACGAACGAGTGATTCATCTGAAAATACCGACGCTATTAATAACCCTATAAAGTTGCGAGGCATTTTAATATTGGAATTTTTAATGCTAATGTAAAAACCTGTAGAAAATGACTGGTCAAAATATTGTCTTCGAATGGTCTGTTATGTAATGATAGAAGTACAATGTATTTTGAGTCCATTTTGATGCAAACGTAAGTACTGCGTTCGGATAACAAAAGGGAATTAAATATTCTGTGAGTAGCACTTAACAATTCACATTAAATCTTAACCGTATCTTAACTAAGTTTCACGTCGGGATGTGAAGTAATAAATTAGTAATCACGTGGAAGCTAATCAATAAGTAAGCGCCAAGCACCCGGGTTGTCGACCTCGGTGTTTACCCAATGCAATGTCGGCTTGTCAACCAGTCCACCCACAGAACAAATTTGTATGTCATACCATTTATTAGGATTTGGTGAGAATTTCTTGGCTTACACTTGGCTTGGAAGCAAGTTTCCGACGAGTGTTTGGAAAGATTCCTTTGTCAATATGGAACGGGCCTTAAAACTCTGAACGCTTGCGTCTATTTTCTTTTGTAGTAGTCAGTCGAGTTGAAATTAACGCAATGTTCGATCCCAGAGTCCAAACTGGGCTTCATTTTATTCAGCTTAATTTTATTTAATATTGATTCTATTAAACATAAAGAATATCGGGTAATATTATATCTTCGCCTGTAGCTTTTTATGGACACAAAATCGCTAAAGGAATAACTAGTTGGTTTTATCGACATGTTTATTTTTTATGTAAGTCCAGTCAGCTTTCTCGGAGTGGACACTCGTTATCTTAAAATGTAACTCCCGTGACAGACATGATAGATAGGTTAGTTGAGAAAGTATTCAAACAGGATATTCCATCTTCTGATAACGATACACATCCTTACAGCTAAAGAAGACGTCTATTAAATCCATAAACTTGTAGTTACATAGTAATAAGACTAATAAGTAAAGCTATAACGCGGAAACACATTCCAAAACTTCTTTTTTGTGAATCTCTATGAATCGAAAACCAGACTGTTAATGAAGAATACGATACGTATTTGTGTAAATTAAATTAAAAGTATAATATTTTTATGGCATCCATATACCTATCATACTTTATTGGGCGAAGTTTGTTTCCAAATAAACTCATTCTGAAGGTCGATTGCCAAAATCGAATGGATAAATTTGGTTTCAATTATGCTTCATACCAAATTGGAATAACCTAATCACTTTCGATCCAGTATTTTTAATTGTTTCGCTTACATAACGATGCGACCAAAGCTCAAGTTCATACAACCATATTATGAATATAAATTACGCAAGTGAATCACTGGATCCCTTTCCGGTCCTCTAACGACTTCTCCATACAAAATTCACCATTGAGTCTGGTACAGAAGTCATGGGAAGAACGACGCACACAAGCAAATACCGGTAGTTGTCGCGACGGTTCGCCCGTTAGTAACACCGGCGATCGAGTATTGCATGCTAAATGAGCTCGAAGGCATGCAAAATAATGCTAAGTACTTTATAAAACTTGATATGACGCGCCATTGCCCGATCTATCAGACGTTGTTGCCTTATTAGGAAACGTGGCGTCAGCGGCGTTCTTAAATTGTAGACTGTCTTAATAGCAAGAACCTGTATCGACGGCCTCCTCCTGATTTTATTAAATCACAACTGGCGACAGATAAATATCTGCATTTGCGTATAAATTGCATAAGTGGCTAAGCATACTCACAATTAAAAGTTACACCTGAGGACCTTGGAAGGTATATAATCAGTTTGCGGGTCATTTAGCACGGAACTATTAGGATTATTAGATCAATATTTACTGGGTGTTGCAAAATTTAGGGTGTGGAGTGCTTTGTTAACAAGACTATAAAATTTAACTTTCTACAAAGGACGAGTTGGGTAGATACCACAAAGCTTTTGACAGAAACGAGACACGTCCTCATTAATTACCGAACCCTTGCAGGATCAGATTTGAATTATGTGCAAAGTCGGCGGTCCCAAGGGTAGGTATATTCGAAGCAATTAAAATGTAGAACAGTAGATCTATACAATGTCATATCAAATGTTTGGGGTTTCGTGATTGTTATTACAGTAATTGTTACTCTGCTCAACAAACCAAAAGGAGTACTCGTGCCAAATACTTGCCAGCCGTGCATTTTCACTTCGGCTATTAAATTTGCGGTGTGCATGCTTTCGAAAACCTAAATAGGGGTGAAGTAATGACTGTGCGGTGCCGATGAATGAGAGTACTCGGAACAGTATACAGCGAAAGACGATTATTATCTCCGCGCTGGATGATTTAAGTTTCGCAAAATTAAGCGATCTTCGAGCAACTGAGTATTGTGGGAAAACATTGAGTACAGCGAAGAGATTAAAATACCCGTTACAACAGAAATTGTATCCAACCTCAATTTCGTACCATTATTTTACTGAGTGGTAGGAAATTAAATAATACAAACTATTGAGTATTTCATAAATCTATACGAAAATCTGAAAAGCGTGTCGAAATGAATAAGAACATTTCGTACGGGACGATCGCCTACGCTCTATTACCTGCCTACTTCTAACCATTAGTTTAGCATTAAACGCGTTTCTGACATTGAGATTGGAGATTAAAAATAAACTTTATGCCGAAGAGATATGAATGACAATAAGTCAGCCTTTGGGAGAGACAAGATAAAATACAAGATTTCGTTCGCAGAACCATAAGGTGGGTCTGTTTATATAGCAACGTGTGCATTTCACAACGCCGCCCACTGTATCAGATACACCTACGATATTCGGCCTTTGATTGGACCGTGTTTATTTTATTAAAATCTTCAATTTACGGAGGCTGCTGTCTGTGTTTTTAATGTGAACGCGTTCTCATTATAACCATTAAATTAACAAATTTTAGTCATCAGAACGGTTAAGCACTTCTTGAATTGAATAATCCTCGGGTAATATCCGAACCCTTTTCTTTGCAAACTTATTAAGGTAGGCAGGTAAGAAAAATAAAAGGCGGAAAGCTGCAAAAGGATTTTTCAGTTTAAACGATTATTTAGGAGTCTTCTTGTCTTAACTTGTTTCTTCAACAGGTAAAAAGGTTGCGCCTTCTTATCGGCAGAGGGTCTCCGAAGTTTTGTAACAATGGCTACTGATCCCTTCATTCCTTACGGCTTTGTGGATATTATTGAAAATGCTTTTATTGTTTTCGTTTTTAGCACTTTCGTTTGAAGTTCTAGCTTCTACAATTACTATAAAACTACAAGCAGAGCTATATTTATAGAAATAAGAAGAAAGGAAGTGTCTCAAGTAAAATAAAATAATTTCAACAGCTATAGTTTTTGTATCTCCAAAATCTACATAAATATTGAAGAAAAATATATTTGAATAACCGGTGGGAACTACCAATTTCAGGAACTTCAATTTTACCTTTTTTCAGTCATCGATAAATTTAATTTCAATACGGAGTCAGCATTCACAAATGTGGGTATCTTTATGTTTCTGTCAAACAATTTGGTATTATTCATTAAACGAATAAAAAGCGATTGTCAACTTCTAATCAGCTTCAATTAAAATGAAATTTCTAATCATAATATTTTGCCGACAATCGTCGTTTAGAAGAAAAAAGTGTTTTATAACAACAAATACATAAAAAAGTAGTTTGTTATCAACAATCAAAGTACTGGCAACATATTAAATATTATCATTTGCACTATCTAATTCAGCTATAAAAAGAGAGCGCGTGATTCTCACCTGAATTCGGCAGATCTTGGATATCAACCGCTGACAACATTCCTTTCTTTTCGAAGATGTTTTGCACACTCGCACAAGAAATTTCAGTGTCCGCAGCGGCAACAACCGCCAAAAAGCTCGCAAACAATACAAAATACAATATTTGGCTACTCATTCTCAAACCAAAAATCGATTTTTTGTTAGGCGACAGTTTAACACAACAACACACGTTCACAGCCATGTTCGCAACAAAGTTAATTTATGATTATCAAACGATTATTTTGATTTAGCTTAACGTTTCATAAATAAAATTGTAGGTAAACGTTTTTTTAACAAAACTTTGGATAATGTTCACGCCATAAAAACGGCACGCGACGACTTAACTGCGATCCATGGCGATCGCAGCCCGACTGCGCTGTCTGAAGCAGTGTTGCCAACTCGGATTTTGAAAAAGTCGTAGATCGGATTAGAAAATTACGTAGAATTAGTGAAATTTCCATGAAAAATTAGTAGATCTTTGTACGTTATTTTTTTTCTGAGGAAATGAAGAGAGTAGAGGGTTGGTAAAAGGGAATAAAACGATAATTTATAATATAAATGACCCTAAAAGTCGGTATCAGACAAATAAAACTTATATCTCCGTAAACA